>RCUC01129686.1:0-117252 GCA_003697995.1 Taxidea taxus jeffersonii | reverse complement strand
GGGGGGGGAGCAGGCTCCCCGGTGAGCAGAGAGCCCAATGTGGGGCTTGATGGCAGGACCTTGAGATCATGACCCGAGCCGAAGGCAGAGGCTTTAACCCACTGAGCCACCCAAGTGCCCCAATATGTAAATCTTAAAAAATTAAAAAAAAATACTGTGAGCTTCCCTCACCACTAAACTGATTCTCTTCCATTCAGTAATGGGGACAATAAGACAAATCTCTTAATAGTGGTTTAGAGGATAAAATGAGAAGTCATGCGTAAACTAGGTGGGGAAGGGAGTGCAAGGGAAGGTCTGGGAACTGATTGATACTGGAGTGGAAGGCTGAGGGAGCAGCCTTAGGGAACTCCCGGTTTCTGGCTTAGGTGACTGGGTAGGTGAGCTCAGGTCCACTGAGCCTGGGTTCCAGGGTGGGGCCGAGTCCTTGATATGCTGGAATTGAGGTGCCAGTGCCATTCCAGTGAGGTGGCCCATACGTCATCGGGTCCGAGCAGGCACAAATGTGTAGAGAGATCAGACAGCAGGAGTCATGGCCCTGAGAGCAGCTTTTCCAGAGTGGGAGAGGAGGGTGCGAGCCAGCACTTTCTCTTGACCTCCACGTCCTGTTTTATTATCGATCCTTCCTTGGTCATAGGCCCTGTGTTCTCCTGATCAGTCCGCCCTGGGTCTGGCCTCAGTGATAGGCATTTCTTGTTCCCACACCTTCCATTCTGCACCTGTACAATAGCTTTCCCTACTCAGGCCCTGCAGCTTTTTCTAAAAAGCCCTCCTGACCTGTTAAAATTCCTACTCCCTTTCTCCATCCCAGCTTGCCCTTCAGCCCCCAGTAAATTTTTCAAAGATCATGAATTTTTTCCCTTGTTCTGACAGTTACTCCCTTAGCAATTATTTTCCATCTTTGCATTTAACATCCTGTAACTATCTCACTATCACGTCTGTTAGGGTGTTTTCAGCTGATAGTAAAAGAAGCTGTGACTTAAACTCACCTAAACATGAGGTGAGCTTTGTATTTCGTATAACCAGAAGGTGAGAGGTAGGACACATCCAAAAATGGTTGAATCAGTGGTTCAGCAATGTCATTAAGGACCCAAGTCCCTTATTCTACCCTGCTCTCCTGGGCGCTGACTTCATCCTTAGAATGATGATAAAATGGCTATAGGTGTTCCAGCCAAACTTAAGAATACCCTGAAGAAGAGAGGAAATCTTCCTGCAGCCATACAGTGAAGTCCACTCCTGCGGTCTGGGTGGCTGGCTTAGGTCATGTCCCAACCTCAGGACCAGCAACAGTCACCACACAAATGCCATGGTCTGACTGGCTAAGGCTAATTAGAATTCCCCTCTGTAGTTTGGGAGGGATCAGCTTTTCCCCAGCATCCCAAGACCACATATACCTAAATAAAACCAGGGTTTGGGCTGGAAGAAACAGAAGGCAGTGGTTGCTAGGAGGCCATAATAGCATCTACTTTGATTTCTGTTTTCTTGTAGAAAGAAGTAGGGCCTTTTAAAAAAGTTTCTGCAGTTCTTTACCAAAAAGAGAATAAGCCTGGGTGGCTCAGTCTGTTAAGCATCTGACTCTTGATTTCAGCTCAGGTCGTGATCTCAGGGTCCTGAGATTGAGCCCCACATTGGGCTTTGCACTCAGCATGGAGTCTGCTTGTCTCTCTCCCTCTGCTCCTCCCCCTGCTCATGCATGCTCTTTACCTCTAAAATAAGTAAAATCTTAAGAGAGAGAGTAAGCCTAATTTGTCCTTTTTTTTTTTTTTTTTTTTTTATCCACAGCTCCTTCATTCCCAAGTTCATAACTCACCTCTTCAAATGCAAGCCAATTAGCATGGTGGGAGCAGAACAGGTGAGATGAATCGGCCTTTTTCTTACGGCTTTTGTCCCAGGTCAAACACAAATCTTTCTAGTAGGGATTTACCCTGGAGAAATCAGATTGCCGATTTCCCCTGTTTGGGGACAGAAGGATGACCTGGCAGCTTAATTCATCCGCTTATTTAAACCATTTTTGTCGAGTACTTACTACATACCCAGGCGTTGTACTGGGCGCAGGCGTACCACAGTGAACAAGATAGAAAAGAACCCTCCTTCAGGGTGCTTACACCCAGGTAAGAAGCGATAGATAAGATGTGAGTTAATAAATGAGAGGAGAATTTTACCTTAAGTATGCTAAAGGATATAAAACTAGGTTCTGTGAAAGAATATCTTAGGGGCATGAGGAAGTAATTGCTTCAGATTGGACATTCCACAAAGGCTCCTCCAAGAGCTGGCGCTTGAGAAGAACGAAGAGTGAAGAGTCCAGGCAGAGGGGGCGGCAAAGACTCTGATTATTTTGGATCTTTCAGCGGCTGGATAGAGACACTTCTGAGTATCAGGCAAAGAGAGGCTTATCCTTTTGGTACGGAGACGCCAGTCATCTCACCCCAGAAGCCTTCCATGATTAACCCCACTCTGTTCACTTGAATTCTGTGCTTCAAGACCTCTGCTCACCAGTTGTGTCACCTCAGCGCTGATGGGTTGAGGTATGTGCTGCAGCAGAGTCCTCTCTTTTTGGCCATCACCTATCCAGACTGTCTGAAATTTCACCTGCTTGAATTTGGAGAACAGTTTAAACTACCTTAGAAACAAAAACAATAATATTCAGCCCCTAATTCTTGCTAAACACCTATCCAAATACAAGCTATTTGTGTCCTAATCTTAAATGATTCTCCTGTATTCGTTAAAAGAAATCCTCTCTAGACCTCTAGGTAGCAACATTTTACCTGTTTCGGTTCCTTTTAAATTTGAAAGAACTCCCAACGACATTTTTAAATGAGATGATGTAATTCAAGACATTTCCATAAGTCCTGCTCTTCCACCAAGTTAGTCGACTTGACAGAGGCTCAACTGTTTCCCAGCTCAGTGACTTGCCCTCACCCTGGGCCCTCAGCGTTGCTGACCCAAGTCATGTCTCCGGAAGATCGCAAGTTGGCCTCTACCCCAGTGCATCATGGATCTCTCATGAGATATTGCAGCCAGAGATGCAATAGCTGTGAACATCAGCAATCTCTTGACTCTGATACGTGCCCTGTTTCTATACTCTTTTTGTAAGGGCCATCGCCTTCCTAGCTTAGGAAAAAGTGGTGTAAGCATGAAGGTCCTGGGGTCCAGAATGATGAAGGTGTGCAGCTGAATCCTATCTCTGCAACACAGCAACTGCTTGTCCTTCAGCAAACCTCCCAGCAAGTTAGTTTCCTCATCTAGAAAACGGGGATTGATTGTAGTCGCGCCTTACAGGGCAGTTGTGAGGATTGAACAAGATCGTGCACATCAGGTCCTTGATGCAACCTCTGGCATGTATATGCCCTCAGCAGAGGCTGGCTCTTCCCGATTTTCACTTGCTCAGATCAAGAACATGACTTTGTTTCTGCTTTCAATACCCGCCTCACCTGCCCATGACATCTGGTTGCTACTTGCTCCAGCTGTCTGGCTGACCAGCTTTAAAAGCCAGAGTCCAAAGTATTGTCTCAGAAAGCTTCCTGGGAGGTTGCATAGATCCAGACACCGACTATAGAGTTTCAGTGTTTTGCAGTTCTTGACTCTTGAATGTCATAAGCATAGACCTGATTCTGTCTGTTGGAGACGGCAGAATAATGCCCCAGCGTGTCTCCAGTCATTAGTACCTGTTCACTGGGAAATCGTTCTGTGCGCCTCACTGTTGTGCGTAATCAGAGAGGATGTGCGTAATGATCTCTGTATCTAAGAGAAGCTCTAGAGGTAGGAATTCCTAGTGTTCTGTCTCTAGACTTGACAAAGCCACTGGAACACAAAGTTGGCCTGTTGGGAACATGTTTTTGTGAGTCTGCAGCTTTGCGTGGGCCATGCTAGCCGATTGAGTGTCTAATAACCATAATATTTTCATATCGTCACAGAAATCCAATATCCTACCCATGCTTCTCAGATTTTTTCTTCTTCAAAAGAATGGTAAAATAATCAGCTTGGGAGTCAAAGCCCGTATCTTCCGAAAAGCAGCAGTTTGGCCAGAATTAACCCCTGCTTTGAAATGTGGATGAGAAAACCATCTGTGAAGCTGGGATTTTACTTTGTTCACAAGGCAAATGGGAGTGTGTGATAAGGGAGCCCAGCCTGGAAAAGGGCACAGGTGGGAACTGAAGGGCAAAGTGACCCCTGTTGGATTCCCACATGAAGTTCAGGTATAGGCGGGTCCATGATAGCCCCGAGTACCTGGGCCCAGAAAGCACACAGTCCCATAGCTGGAGGCGTGGTTACCTGGGCAACAGAACCAGAGGAATCAGGTAGTTTACAAAGGCTGCAACAGATTCTGACTCAGGTCTTCTAGCAGCTCTAATCCAAGCTTTCACAAAAGCTGTGGAATTGAAAGCCAAGATTTTGCCTGATCTCAGCTGCCTTTGCTTTGCCACAAAGGCACTAAATCCTAAATTTAGATTATCTTCAATACATGTGCGGAAAATAGGAAAGGAGACATTTCCCTGCTCTTTATTCTCTTCCTGATTACTACATAAAGTGAATTATTTATCTGTGGACCCCAGAGTCCTCTTGAGCAATTGCAGGGGCATATGGAACTGAGCCGTACCAATATTTGTAATGCTTCTTCCTAGATAGTGATCTTTCAGAGATCTTACGGGATTTGCAGGATCATTAATTAGTCTTATGGCAATGGTATCTGTGACTGAGCACACAAGAGAAATACAATGCATTTGCACAAACTTACCATACAGGAAGCAGCACAATATGGTGTGGGGGAAAAGGACCCCAAGACTTGAGGTCCAGTCCTTACTGTGTTGTTAATGGTCCATGTGATCATGAGCCATTGCTTCCCTGATCTAGGCTCAGTTTCCTCATGTTTAAATAAGAGCACTGAATCAAACTCTCACACACCCCTTCCGGATGTATCATATTACAGAGTCTGAAATATTTTGAGCAGTGTATCGCCTGTGAAGCTATTTTCTTTTCCTTTATATTATCTTCATATACATACTGACCTAGTTTTTATTTTGGTAAAACATACATAACATAAAGTTGACTATCTAAACCACTTTTAAGTGTACAGTAGTATTAAGTCCCTTCCATTGTTGTGCAGCCCTCCACCTGCAGACCTTGTCAGTCATCTTAAACTGAAACTCCATTCCCATGGAACAGTAACTTCCCATTCCCTCCTGGCAGCCACCATTTACCTTCCTATCCCTGTGAATATGACTGCTCTATGTACCTCATCTGAGTAGAATCGTACAGTATCTGTCCTTTTGTGTCTGGCTTATTTCACTTTAGTGTACCTTCAGGGTTTATCCATGTTTCCCAAAATTTCCTTCCTTCTTAAGGCTGAATCATAGTCCATCACATACACATACACACACTACATTTTGACCATATTGACTTTTTAAAAATTCACAGAATTCAAAACCATCTGGAAAAAAATATTTAAAGCAAAATTTAGATTTTTTTTTTTTTTTTTTAAGCCCAAGCACTAAGGAAAAGGGAAAAGAGAATCAGGTAGTACGTGCATAATGGCAGTTGGAAGAATGAGAAAATAGAATGGTTATTCCTGGGCACAGTTCTCAGTAAATCTCCTAAGTGTGGAGTTCAGCACACCTTTTAAAAAAGCAAGTGGATGGGGCGCCTGGGTGGCTCAGTCAGTTAAGCGGGTGCCTTCGGCTCAGGTCATGGATTCCAGGGTCCTGGGATTGAGCCCCACATTGGGCTCCCTGCTCAGCAGAGAGTCTGCTTCTTCCTCTGCCTGCCACTCTGCCTGCTTGTGCTCTCTCTCTCTGTCAAATAAATAAATAAAATCTATAAAAAATAAATTAAAAAGTAAGTGGATTGGGACTCCTGGGTGGCTCAGTTGGTTGAGCAGCTGCCTTCGGCTCAGGTCCTGATCCCAGCATCCTGGGATCGAGTCCCGCATCAGGCTCCTTGCTCGGCAGGGAACCTGCTTCTCCCTCTGCCTCTGCTTACCACTCTGTCTGCCTGAGCTCCCTCTCTCTCTCTCTCTCTCTCTCTCTCTCTCTCTCTCATAAATAAATAAATAAAAATCTTTTTAAAAAAAAGTAAGTGGGTCAATAACAGTGTAATTCCCATAAGCGATAGATTTAAAAACTCCATGAACCACCACCTCAGCAAAGTAGGAATAGAAGAAAGATGGTTGACTTTAATAAAGGTTTTATACAGAAACTTAGGAGAGAGGTGTGCATTACAAAGGCTAAATCCGTTTGTCAGAATTCTACAGTTCAGAATTGTACATCTCAATGTGCGTACATTTTACACCCAAAAAATTAAGTGAAGGATAGAGCACTGAAAGCAAGGTTTCTCACCCTCTGCACTACTGACATTTCAGGCCAGGGAACCTTCCGCTGTGGGGCTGTTGGGTGCATTGTGGGACGTTTAGCAGCGCCCCTCACCATTACCCACTCGCCGCCAGCGACACTGTCCCGATTGTGACAAGGGAAGATGTCTGCAGACATCACCAGATATCCGAGCACAAGTGAGGTACAACCAAACCACCCTCAGTGAGAGCCGCTGGATTAGAAGCATAGATGCAATGTGATTAGAATGACAATGTCTTTGGTGGCAGCGGCATGGTGGGTACATAACGAGTCACTATACTATTCTGTGTACATATAGGTTTAAACCTCTCCATAATAACAAAACTTACCAAAATAATAATAATAACAACAACAAGTGGTGTTACCCTACTCATGAGTAATCCAAAATAAAATTTTGAGAATTGACATAAAACCCCATGCTTTCTGAAATTAAACTAGCTTCCCTCTGTATTTTCTTTTTTTTTTTTAACAAATTTGACTGAGTCATTTCTCAAGAACATATCTGAGGTTTTTGTTGTTGTTGTTGTTGTTTTTTGGGTTTTTTTTTAAGATTTTATTTATTTATTTGACAGAGATCACAAGTAGAGAGAGAGGTGGGGCACCTGGGTGGCTCAGCGGGTTAAAGCCTCTGCCTTCAGCTCAGGTCATGATCTCAGGGTCTTGGGATCGAGCCCCACATCTGGCTCTCTGCTCAGCGGGGAGCCTGCTTCCTCTTCCCTCTGTATTTTCTTAGTGTAGAACTTACGTTCAGGGGCACTGGATGGCTCAGTCAGTTAAGCGTCCAACCCTTGATCTCAGATCAGGTCTTAATCTCAGGGTGGTGAGTTCAAGTCCATGTTGTGCTCCGTGCTGGGTCTGAAGCCTACATAAAAAAAATTTTTTTTTTAATTTAAAAAAAATTTCAGAAAAACTGGAACTTTCTCCTTCCAGTTTTTGTGTGCATCAGCTACTGTCCCAGTCGTGAAGGTTTCTCCCTTTTGCACAGCACTTTTCTCTTTCTGTAGAGCTTTTTGAATCTCTTACCTGCCCTATCACTCACTTTCCTATGTCTCTTTAAGCCATGGCCCACCTTGATTTCTGAGAGCTTGAAGCCTTTCTACCACTCAGCCGAAAGGGTTCTTCCGCTGTGCCACACAGAGCAAAGAAACAGACAACAGCCACCCCTGCAGAGGAGTTTACAACCATCAGCAGGGTCACCAAGGCCATGGAGATGGGAGGACCAGGCAAGCTTGCGAAATCAAGGAATCAGTTAATGAAAAAAAAATTACAATAAACCTGCTTAATGGTCAATTATAGAAAGATTTTCTCTTCACACTAGGAATAAGACAAGGATGGTCTGTTACCACCATTTCTGTCTAGCCATTTCTCTCCTGTATTGCCCTTGAAGTTCTGTTGTTCAGAAGAGTAAGACAAAAAGAAAATTAATTCTTAAAGAAATAAAAGATAGGTACAGATTAGAAAGAAAGAAGCAAAACTGTCATTTTTCACAGAGAAAAATGATTATAAATGACAGTATCCCCAGAAACCTACAGGTAAACTACTGAATACAAATTTAACAGAGTTGCAGAATAGATATTTTCAGGCCAGTATTGATTTTTCATATTTTTATATACCAGCAACAAACCATTTGAAATGAAACCATACATAGTAGCATCAGGAAACAACCTAGGAATGAATCTGTCCAAAAATTTTCAAGTCTTCTACACAGAAGACAACACAATATTAAGAAACATTAAAATGGCAGGGTAGCTCAAATTCATAGATTACAAGACTCAATATTAAGAAGATGTCGGTTCTTCTAGAATTAATCTCTAGATATAGTAAACTAGCAAGGGGTGGGGTGGGATGGGGTATGAGAGTGTGGATGCAAATTGATAAGGTGATTCTAAAAGTTAGGTAGAAATACAAAAGACTGGGACGCCTGGGTGGCTCAGTGGGTTAAGCCTCTGCCTTCGGCTCAGGTCATGATCTCAGGGTCCTGAGAACGAGCCCCGCATCCGGCTCTCTGCTCAGCGGAGAGCCTGCTTCCCCCTCTCTCTCTGCCTGCTGCTCTGCCTACTTGTGATCGCTCTCTCTCTCTCTCTCTCTCTCTCTCTCTGTCCAATAAGTAAATTTTTTTAAAAAAATCTTTAAAAAAAATGCAAAAGACTCAAGAATACCTAAAATAATTTTTTAAAAAAGAACAGAGTCAGAGGATTTAAATCTCCGGATATCAAGACTTATTTTAATGTTATCATAACTCGGGCTGCATGATACTGGCGTCAGGGACAACTGACAGGCCAACAGCACAGAATCCAGGTCAGGGATAGACCTGGATAGACATATATAGACATTTGCTTTCTGCCATAGTGACCCTGCAGTTCAGTGAGGAAGGGATGATCTCAATAAATAGTGCTGGGTAATTGAATATCCATGTTGGGGCAGGGGGGGGAGTTGATCTTGACCTTTACCACACACCATATAAAAAAGTCGGTTCTACCAAGGATGTGGAGAAATTGGAACTCTTCCTACACTGCTGGTGAGAATGTAAAATGCCGAAATTTGGGGGAGTACTTTGGCAGTCTCAGAAAGTTAAACATAGAGTTATTACCAAGGGGCTCAGCAGTTTCACTCCTAGATACATACCAAAAAGAACTAGAAAAGTCTGTTCGCACAAAAACTTGTGCACAGGTGTTCACAGCAGCATTGTTCATAATAGCCACAAAGTAGAAACAACTCAAATGTGTCTTAGCTGATGAGGAGAGAAACAAATGTGGTATCATCTGGAGTGGGAATATTATTCGGCCATAAACAGGAATGAAGTACTTACTTGTGCTACAACATAGATTAACCTCAGAAACGTTACACTAAAAGGAAGAAGCCAGATATAAGAGACTACATATTGTAGGATTCCATTTACACGAAATATCTAGAACAGGCAAATCTGAAAGACAGAAAGTAGATTAGGGAATAGGATGTGATTGCAAAGAGGTATGGGTTCCTTTGTGGAGTGATGACATGTTCTGGAACCAGATAATGGTTATGGTTGCACAACCTTGTGAATGTACTAAAAACTGAATTACACTTTCAAAAGGTAAATATTATTATTCATATATGAATTATATCTTGATTTTTAAAAAGTCCAGGCGGATTAAAGCTCTAAAGGTAAAAAATAGGGGCCCCTGGGTGGCTTAGTAGGTTGGACAGCCAACTCTTGATTTTGGCTCAGGTCGTGATCTCAGGGTCTGGGATGGAGACCCATGTCAGGCTCCACACTCAGTGGGGAATCTGCTTTAGGATTCTCTCTCTCCCTCTGCTCCTCCTCCCACTCTCATGCTCTTTCTCTCTCAGATAAATGGTTAAATATTTACTAAATAAATAAGTACCTTCTAGGAATGTGCCTTTATCTTCTTAACGTTTTCATCACTAGTGATAGTCATGATGCCCCCCCTCCCAATATTTATAGGAGGCTTTTTTCTTTCTTTTTTTTTTTTTTTTAAGAGAGGAAGGGTGGGTAGAAGAGAGAGAATCTTTTTTTTTTTTTAAGTTTTATTTATTTTTTTTTGACAGAAATCACAAGTAGGCAGAGGCAGGCAGAGAGAGATAGGGAAGCAGGCTTCCTGCTGAGCAGAAATCCTGATGTGAGGCTCGATCCCAGGGCCCCGAGATCATGACCTGAGCCAAGGGCAGAGGCTTAACCCATTGAGCCACCCAGGTGCTTCGAAGAGAGAGAATCTTAAGCAGGCTCTACACCCAGCATGGAGCCCGACACATAGCTCCATCTTACAACCCTGACAGCGTGACCTGAGCCAAAATCAAGAGTCAGACGCCTAACTGACCAACTGACCTAACTGACCAAGCCACCCAGGTGCCTCTATAGGAGACTCAAATCCGCCTCATGAGGCGCCTGGATGGCTCAGTCATTGAGCGTCTGCCTGTGGCTCGGGGCATGATCCCAGGACTCAGCAGGAAGCCTGCTTCTCCCTCCCCCACACTCCCTGCTTGTGTTCCCTCTCTCACTGTGCTTCTCTCTGTCAAATAAATAAAAAATCTGGAGGAAAAAAAAGAGAAATAAAAAGAAATAAATCCTCTCCAGGGAGGCCTGGGTAGCTCAACTGGTTAAGCGACTGCCTTTGGCTCAGGTCATGATCCTGGGTCCTGGGATTCAGTCTCATGTCAGACTCTCTGCTCAGCAGGGAGCCTGCTTCTTCCTCTGCCTGCCACTCTGCCTGCTTGTGTGCTTTTCTCTGTTTCAAATAAATAAATAAAATCTTTAAATTAAAAAAAAAAAAAAGGAAGGAAGGAAATGAACCCTCCAGGGGTGCCTGGGTGGCTCAGTCAGTTAAGTGTCCCACTCATGATTTCTGCTCAGGTCATGATCTCAGAGTCACGAGATGGAGCCCCACCTTGGGCTCCACACTCAATAGGTTAAGTGTGCTTGAGATTCTGTCCCTCTCCTTCCGGCCCTCCCCCCAACTCATGTGCACACTCTAACTCACTCGCTGTCTCTCAAATAAATAAATCTTTTAAAAAAAGAAAAAGAGGGCGCCTGGGTGGCTCAGTGGGTTAAGCCGCTGCCTTCGGCTCAGGTCATGATCTCGGGGTCCTGGGATCGAGTCCTGCATCGGGCTCTCTGCCCAGCAGGGAGCCTGCTTCTCTCTCTCTCTCTCTCTCTTCCTGCCTCTCTGCCTACTTGTGATCTCTCTCTGTCAAATAAATAGTCTTTAAAAAAAAAAAAAAGAAAAAAAGAGAACTCTTCAAACTTTCACATCTGGGTGATGATCTTCCACATACACAACATGCTGGCCAGCCTTGCACCCCAGTAACACACAACATAAGCTATACCACCCCAAAAGTTTTCTCTGAGGCCCAAATTTGGCTGATGGCCACCTCTTGCCCAATGCTTCATGCCTAAGGAGATGAACTATTAGCTATTTTCAGAGATGAAAACCAGCAGATTTTCATGATAAATGGAGCCTTTCACCTGCACTTCCCACAGACAGCTGCAAAGGCTGTCAGACTGGCTTTTGCCTTTTCTGACCTCATTGCTTTTTGTAAAACCTGAGACTGAGGTTTCCATCTGTTCAGATGTCTGGTGAGAACAGAATTTTATTGTGACTGACCAGGGACTGAAAATACCATATCTCTCAAGATAGAGGAGACCCAAAGAATTATGTCAAGTTCATTCAGAACTCTCCCTGTCACTTAAGACCATACAATTATTTATGCATATAATATATCTCTGGGAAGTAGGAAGTATCCTCATATGTTTTTAAACATAATCATTTTTTTCCCACCAACAAATAATGCTAAGACACGGCTTTGATTTTGGCAAGGCTCTGAAAATTTGCTGCCTGGAAGATAAAGTTGAATCCTTACCAGGCATCAAATAGCATATTAAAAGAAAGAGTGAAAGAGAAAAAAGAAGAAATGTTCCCAGTTAACATAAGTGTAGAAACTAAGGTCAAGAATACTGGCTTAACACTTAGCTCAGTCAAATCTTAACATGTTCCTACGTTTGCTTTATTGTTTTAATAAAGTAAATCATTACTGTTATTACTGAAGCCCCCTGTGGGCCCTAACCAGCCATTCCCCTCCCTCCATGCCTTTTTTATTGTTGCTACTTTGTAGGAATTGTTATGTATTTTGAATATTATTCCTTTACCAATATTGCAGATACCCTTTTCTGATTTGTGTTTTCCCTTTGCTTCTGTATCTTTTGATCTAGCCTCATTTTAAGGTAATAGATTTTTCGATCTGTCCTGTTTCACATTCTTCTCTATCTATAAGTAAAAAGAATAATCTGTTTTCTTCTGAAGGTTTTTCTTATCAGATCTAGGTTTTTAATCTGCCTGGGATTCATCATACTTATTCTTCAGAGGCATATATTGGGTTCCCTCAGAGCAGGAGCAGTGATCATTTCTAATGGGCTCTGAGAAGTGTTCTGATGCTGGGCTCCTTGTGTAGGCCTCAAGCAGTCTAACCTTATCTCTCCTATGCATGCTTAGTACTTTAGTGTAATTTAATTTTTTAAAAGATTTTTTGGGCGCCTGGGTGGCTCAGTTGGTTAAGCCTCTACCTTTGGCTCAGGTCGTGATCTCGGGTTCCTGGGATCGAGTCCCTCTTCGGGCTATCTGCTCAGTGGGGAGCCTGCTTCTCCTCTTTCTCTACCTAGCTCTCTGCCTACTTGTGATTTCTCTCTCTCTCTCTCTCAAATAAATAAAATCTTTTTAAAAAAATAAATAAAATATTTATTTACTCATTTGAAAGAGAAAGAGGGAGAGGCAGACTACCTGCTGACCTGGGAACCTGATATGGAGCTCGATCCCAGGACTTGGAGATCATGATCTGAGCCAAAGGCAGATGCTTAACCATCTGAGCCACCCAGGCGCCTAGCTTAGGTACTTGACTGTAAGCCCAAGGCCTTTTCAAAAGGCCAGATATTAGGAGAGTTAAGAATTTTCATCTCTGAAAACCAAGAAGAGCCCCAAATGTCCTAATAGTTGAATGACTGAGTTTGACTAGCCACACTACCATATGGCATTCTTCTTCCCTTCGTGTAGCTTCCTCACCAGTTATTTTTATTTTTTTATTTATTTATTTGACAGAGATCACAAGTAGGCAGAGAGGCAGGCATAGAGAGAGAGAGGAAGGGAAGCAGGCTCCCTGCTGAGCAGAGAGCCTGATGTGGGGCTCGATCCCAGGACCTTGAGATCATGACCTGAGCCAAAGGCAGAGGCTTTAACCCACTGAGCCACCCAGGCACCCTACACCAGTTATTTTTAAATCAAGGCTTTAAATTTTTTCAGAGCAGTTTAAGGCTCACAGCAAAATTGAAGGGCAGGTACAGAGAGTTCCCATATGCCTCCCTACCCCACAAAAGCTTAGCCTCTCACCCATTAGCAATAGCCTGCCCCAGATTGCTACATTTGTTCCAACTGCTGCACCTACATTGACACACCGTCACCACTCAGAGTCTGTAGTTTACATTACGGTTCACTCTTGGTATTACATTCTGTGGGTTCAGTGACATGTATCCATAATTATGCTGTCATACAGAGGTTTCGCTGCCCTAAAAATCCTCTGTGCTCCACCCATCCATCCCACCGCCACCCCCAATTCCTGGCCACCACTGATCTTTGTTCTTTTTCCATAGTTTTGCCTTTTCTAGAACATCATGTAGTTGTAATCACACAGGCTTCTTTCACTTAGTAGGCATTTAAGGTCCCTCCATGTCTTTTCATGGCTTTATAGCCATTTCTGCGCACTGCTGAAATTCAGTATTCCATTACCACAGTTTATTCAGCTACTAAAGGACATCTTGGTTTTTTCTGAGTTTGGCAATTATGAATAAACCTGTTAGAAACATTGGTGTAGGGGCGCCTGGGTGGCTCAGTTAAGCGGCTGCCTTCGGCTCAGGTCATGATCCCAGGGTCCTAGGATCGAGCCCCGAATTGGGTTCTCTGCTCAGCAGGGAGCTTGCTTCTCCCTCTCTCTCTGCCTGCCGTGCCCCCTGCATCTCTGTCAAATAAATAAAATATTTTTTAAAAAATGTAGGGATGCTTGGGTGGCTCACTTGGTTGAGCAGCTGCCTTCGGCTCAGGTCATCCCAGCGTCCTGGGAGCGAGTCCCACATCGGGCTCCTTGCTCTGCAGGGAGCCTGCTTCTCCCTCTGCCTCTGCCTCCCACTCTGTCTGCCTGTGCTCACTCTCTCTGACAAATAAATAAATAAATAAAATCTTAAAAATGTAAAAAAGGGGCTCCTGGGTGACTCAGTGGGTTAAAGCCTCTGCCTTTGGCTCAGGTCGTAATCCCAGGGTCCTGGGATTGAGCCCCACATCAGGCTCTCTGCTCTTCAGGGAGCCTGCTTCCCTTCCTCTCTCTCTGCCTGCCTCTCTGCCTACTTGTGATCTTTGTCAAATAAATAAAATCTTTTAAAATAAAATAAAATAAAAATGTTAAAAAAAAAATACTCACCATCAGAGCAGTGGTGGCAGTAGGACTGTCACCCCCTGCCACCTGTGGTGGGTATGTGATTCTCTTCTCCTAAACTGTAGGAACAGGCCAAAGTGTATGTGCCCTTTGAGGCTTCAGCCATCTCCCTGCCACCTGGCTGCCAACAGTGCAGCTGCTTAGCAGTACATGTGGAGTCAGCAGGAAAGTGTGAACTCGAAGCCAACACTGTTCCACAGCATGTATCCGGACGGCAGGAAACAGAGATACAGTGTGCTGTCCACCTCATCCAGTGCACCTGCCCATCATGTGACACATCATCAGCAAGTTAATTCAATCTCTAGAGCTTTGATTTTGTCATCTATAACGTGGGAACAATAAATGCCTATAGGGGAGGCTCTGGTAAAAATTAAATGAGACAAAACATCCCAATCATCTCTCCCAACACTTGGTATGCAATCAGGAAAGTTAATATCCTTCCAAACAGTTGGCATCCCAGAGAACGGAAGGAAAGAAGGAACAAAGGAAGGAAAAAGCAGATTGTTACCAAGATACTGATGTTTAAATTTGGTTTCTCTCCTACATCCTCACTAACATCCAGAGAAATTAAAAATAAACAATACTGGGCCACCTGGCTGGCTCAGTCGGTGAAGTGTGCAGGTCTTGAGCTCAGGATCATGAGTCTAAGCCCCATGTTGAGCATAGAGCTTACTTAAAAAAAGATTTAGGGGCACTTGGGTCGCTCAGTCCGTTAAGCATCTGCCTTCAGTTCCAGTCATGATCTCAGGGTCCTGGGACCGAGCCCTGCATCAGGCTCCCTGCTCGCCTGGAAAGAAGCCTGCTTCTCTCTCTCCCCCTGCTTGTGTTCCCTCTCTCACCATCCCTCTCTCTCTGTCAAATAAACATATAAAATCTTTTGACACAAAATTTATATATATATCAAGTTACCATTTTTTGCCTGTTGAATAAGTTAAGAATTTTATGACTGTCTTCAGGGCTGATGAGGAAGGGTGTAGCCTGCCCTCCTGCCAGATACGTGAATAGGTGCACATTCCATTTGAAAAGCATTTCAAGATCTGTATCAAGAACCTTACAATGTCTTATCCTTTGATCTGTCCTAAAGACTCTCCTAAGGAAATGCCTTTGATAGACCTGGAATTAGTATGTACAAAGTTGTTCGCCACAGCATTCATTGGTTATAATAATAATCTAGGAGTGCCTAAGTGGCTCAGTCAGTTGTGTCCAACTCTTTTTTTTTTTTTTTTTGAGATTTTTAAAATTTATTTGACAGAGATCACAAGCAGGCAGAGAGAGAGGAGGAAGCAGGCTCCCTGCTGAGCAGAGAGCCCCATGTGGGGCTTGCTCCCAGGACCCTGGGATCAGGACCTGAGCCGAAGGCAGAGGCTTTAACCCACTGAGCCACCCAGGCGCCCCTGTGTCCAATTCTTGATTTCAGCTCAGGTCATGAACTCCAGTTGGTAAGATCAAGCTCTACATCGGGCTCTATACTCAGCGCAGAGTCGGCTTGTCCCTCCCTCTTTCTCCCCATGCTGGTTCTCTCTGTCTCTAAAATAAATTAATAAAATCTTAAAAATAAGTAAATTAAAATAAAGTTTTGTACACACACACCATAGAGTATAAGTAGCCATTAAAAAAAATTTTAAGGAGTGCCTGGGTGGCTCAGTCATTAAGCGTCTGCCTTCAGCTCTGGTCATGATCTCAGGGTCTTGGGATGGAGTCCCACATCGGGCTGCCTCCTCGGTGGGGATACGGCTTCTTCCTCTACCCCTCCCCCTGCTCATGATCTCTCTATCTCTCTCTGTCTCTCACTCTCTTAGGTAAATAAAACCTTTAAAAAATAATAATTTTTAAGACTGCCAAGATGGGAAAATAAAATACAAAAAACTTCATATATTAACTGGGAAAACCAGGTTATAAAACTATAAATATACTATGATTCTAATATAAAACTGTATGTATATTATGATTCTAACTTAGTGGTGGGGGGTGTTCTATTTATTTATTTATTTATTTATTTTAAAGTAGGCTCTATGCGCACCGTGGAACCCAACACGGGGCTTGAACTCATGACACTGAGATCAAGAGTCAGATGCTTAACTGACTGATCCACCCAGGTGCCCCTCTGGCTTAGTTCAGTTTAGTTTTGTTTTGTTTTGTTTTTTTATTTGACAGAGAGAGACACAGTGAGAAAGGTAACACAGACTTGGGGAGTGGGAGAGGGAGAAGCAGGCCCTGCATTGAGCAGGGAGCCTGATGCAGGGCTCAATCCCAGGGCTCCAGGATCGTGACCTGAGCTGAAGGCAGATGCTCAATGACTGAACCACCCAGCGTCCCACTAGTTTAGTTTTGTATACACACACATAGACCAGCAGGAATTCTACCACATCTTTTCTCTAGCTTTATTGAGATATAACTGACCTATAACATTGTGTAAATATAAAGGTACAGGGTGTTGATTTCGTACATTTATATATTGCAAAATGATTACCACTGTAGCACTAGATAACCTCTCCATCCTGTCACATAATTCCATTTCTATTTTGTGGTAAGAACATTGAATATCTACTCTCTTACCAGCTTTCAAAGGAATATACCACATTTAACTGTGTCTCCCTTGTTTTTTCCTGGGCAGTAGGAGTTGTAACGAATGTTTTTCCTTTTATGTTTTTATTTTCCAAATTCTGTCCAGTGCATTACATTTAAAATGAGGAAACTGTTACTAATCAGCGTAGGTATACTAAGTGTTGTGTAATATGCTGCTTCATTCCCACAGCTGTTGCTGGACACCCATTCCCTGAAGATGGTCCTACTTGATCTACCTTCCATTGGCTCACAGGTGGTGAGGAAAGCACCTGCCAGTTACACCAAGATTGTTGTGAAAGGCATGACCCGCGCAGAAATGATACTCAAGGTGGGGCTTATGTCTTCCTTGGGGTTTCTGTTAAAAGGGGCTGGTTATCTGGTGGCTTATTCCAAGTAGTACTGGTTTTGAAAGTACAGGTTAGGGTCTGTCCCTACCAGTCCCAAGGGATTGTCCACATTCCTTAGCTGGACTAGATTTTGACCTCATTAGATACTGTTGAAAGTCAATAGGCGATCAGTAATTCTTTCTGACAAATGAATTTTTCGTTGTAAAGGGATTCTCTTGTAGTAGGATTTGGCCAAGATTGGAAATTAGGTGGGTTGTTGCCGTGAATCAGTGTCTCAGCCAAGGATCTCTTTGCTTCTCAGCAGGACTTTCCGGGCCAGGTATCAGTTTCTCCCTTCCCCATAAACCTCTTCAGCTTTCTGTATTCTACAACTTTACAGGAACTCTAAACAGATGTTTCAGGGACTAAATCTAATCAGCGAATGGGCTCTCTAAAGCCCCATGTAACAAATTTATTATATGTGGGTGATGATGTTGTGAATGTCTGAAGCCTTGAGCACCTGCATCTGATTTTCACCTGCCCTTGTTGAGAAGCAGGGTGAGGCGCTCTCAGAGGAGAGGGGAAGCCTGGAGAACAAATGAAACTATCATGAAATGTTCCTAAAAGAGCAGGGCTTGCAGGCTCTTCAGGTCTGTCTCCCAAACAGAATGACTCTCAAACGATGGCAGGAGTGGAAGGTAGCTATGGCACCTGAGACGCCCATGGGACCAGGTGAGGGTCCGGCCTCAGGAAATTGGAAGCAGCCTCGTCGGTTCCCCTGCACAGCTGACTTACCCACCAGGGAGGAGAGCATGCAGCTTGGGAGTTATCTGCAGGGAATGTCTGAGTGAACTGGTCCTTGCCCCTCTGTGGTCCATTCTCAGAAGTTCACAAAAAAACCAGTCCACGGCAGGAAGAAAATCAGACACTGCATTCCAAAACCAAAGAGGAATGAATTTGAGGCTTGCGATGCCATTAGTTTCCTTCTGTTTATATATTAATCGATAGTTTAAATGAATATAGTTAAATGAAGTTCAGATTTTAAGTCTTGAAGAGTGAGGCAGCTTGGGATTTTTGTCCTTTTGTCTCATTCACTTAGATTTTTTTTTATTTTTTTTTTAAAGATTTTATTTATTTACTTGATAGAGATCACAAGTAGGCAGAGAGGCAGAGAGAGAGAGGAGGAAGCAGGCTGTCCGCAGAGCAGAGAGCCCGATGCGGGGCTCGATCCCACGACCCTGGGACCATGACCTGAGCCGTAGGCAGCAGCTTTAACTCACTGAGCCACCCAAGCGCCCCATTTTTTTTTTAATTTAATTTGATTTTTTTTAAAGATTTTATTTATGAAAGAAAGAGGTAGTGAGAGGGAATACAAACATGGGGGAGCTGGAGAAGGAGAAGCAGGAAGCCTGATGTGGGGCTCGATTCCAGGACCCTAGGATTGTGACCTGAGCCAAAGGCTGACACTTAATGACTAAGACACCCAGGTGCCCCATAATCCACTTAGCTTTATGACTTTTGCGACCCATCCCTCAGGGATGAAGGTGCCTCGAGACAGAAGGAGCAGGTATTGTGAACCCCTGTCCCAAAACAGGAGACTCCAACACAGTGTTTCACAGAATGGTCCTGATACGTAAAAATCGCCTGGGAACCAGCCTGGGCCTTCTGAGCTAAAGTCTTCCGGAGGGGGACGTAGAAATCTGTACTCAAAAAGCAATCCAGATGATATTTGTGATTTAGCAAATTGAAGAAACCGTGCTCTCACTGAATTTGGAGATGAAATATGCCGTCGGGACATTTCTGAGCTCAGGATTGCTGTTGCTTAAGGAGATCTTGCAGAATCTAGTTCGGGGTCTGCTTGCAAGTAGGGAAAAAATGATCATCCGCCTTCCAGTCATGACTTCCCCTGCAGGCCTGCTCCTGTCTCTCTCCCCCGGTAGGTAGTGATGGCTCCTCATGAACCATTGGTGGTGTTTGTTGACAACTACATCAAACTCCTTACGGACTGCAACACAGAAACCTTCCAGAAGATACTGGACATGAAGGTCAGTTCATTGAGTTGTTTTGTCCCCACTCGCACATCCTTGTCACACTCTGGTTCTTAACTGGGGTGGGGTGGGGAGGGGAGGGGGTTGGGACGTGGGGTCCTGGGAAGCTCTCTCAAAGTGCCTCTGCCTGACCCCATGCTGCAAACCAGATTCTAAGAGTGTTCTGGGGAGAAAGCTCCCAGGCCGAATAAGTTTCTGATGCTGCTGGTACTTCCGTGCCCTTTGAGAACCATGGCTCTTTGGAGGCTGGGGGCAGAAAGAATGCAGTGGGGAAGGAGTAGTACCCTTCCGCACCCTGTCCCTTCTCTCTCGACCCCTTCCTTCCCTCCTTTTATCTGTTTTTCCTTCCTCTGCTTTTCTCCTGGGCTGCTCCTGGCCTGGGCTGGTAACTGCCCTCAATAAAGTGTTCATCGTCCACCTGGAGTAATTACGCCATTTGTACAACCTGCTGCTGCACTTTCCCCCCAGGCCTTTCTGGGGCCAGATTTCATGATTATCCTCCTTTGTCTTTCAATCAGGGGCTGAAGAGAAGCGAGCAGAGCAGCATGCTGGAGCTTCTACGCCAGAGGCTCCCCACTCCACCTTCAGGTCCAGAAGGCTCCAGCTCCCTGTCCTTACTGGCCCCAACACCAGAACAGGAGTCCTCTCGCATCCGCAAACTAGAGAAACTGATTAAAAAGAGACTGTAGGAGCATACAGAGGGCACTTTCGTCCCGTGGCCCGTGATGCTCAGCACCCCCCGCCCACCTCTCCTGTGCTCCCCCTAACTCTCGGATCATCTGTCTTGAAACTTCTGGGACATTTGGGTTCTTAATGAGTCTTGCCCACGACCTGTCTTAATTCGTGTCTTGATCAAAAGCCAGGCAAGGGCAGGGTGAGGAAAAGGCTACTTAGTTGATCTTGGATTCCTACAGCAGAGGCGGTGGTGGGCAAAAGGGCCCACAATCCACTTGTGTTCCTAGGCTGCTTTCAAGCCATGCTGTTGTCACCGGCCTTGCTCCCTCCCCTCTGCACACATCGTCTGGGCTTGTGACCCTGTCTCCAGTGCCTGTGCAGGCAGCTTGGGTGAGAAAGCCTGGATTCCACCCCTCTCTCTGTCTGCTGCCGTTTGAGGTAACCTCTGCAGCCAGGCCCTAAGACTTGTCCTCTCTGCTCCGTGGGCTTGGCTCTGGGGCCTGAGGTCGTGCAGTGGCAGATTACAGGTGGAGGACATTGGCTTGCCTTATGAAGGCAGTGGAGGCAGGAGCACTCTTCCTTGTACATCCATTTTCCTGGTACATAATTGTCATGACTGGGCCAGTGTGTTCTTCGCATTTCTTCATAACCCACAGTCCCCTGTCTGTATACGTCTAAGGAGAAATTCCCACTGTGTCTCTCACCTGGGAAGATTCTATGTGTCCTCTGTGCCGTGGGGCTCCTTGCTCGGGGCTGGGGGTAGACCTGTATCTGTCCACTCACTGCATAATGTAAGCAGATTATTTTCTCCATATCTTTATTCCCACCCTGCTCCTGACTTTTAGGGAAGGGATGGCCTTTTGTGAAGAGAAACTAGGACGTTTTCCTAGAAAAACTTATCCTAGGCTTTCTCCTCAGATGAAGATGTGGGACAGCGCAGGAGGCCTGGGCCCTCTAATCCCCTTCCTGCCCATTTATTTTCAAACCCAAATTACTTTCCAGAATGATTTGAAACAACAAAAGCAATGTGAAGTGCCAGAGTGACTTATGGCTTTATTACTAACGGGAAAGACCCAGGTCCATGGATACCTTAGGAACAGAATGATGGCCTTCAACACCTGCTCGGAGCCTGGCCCAGCCCAGAACACACCCCAGCCTCTGACCACTGGCCTGTCCGTCCTGTCCACTGGTGTGCAGCCAGCACAGCCTGGCGGAAGAGCTGCCTCCTAGAACTGCGTCAGTCCTCACATTGTCCTGCAGCTCGGAAATGGGCAGGGTAGCAGGTCGCTGCCCTGATTTGCCAGGCTCGCAGGGGACCGAGCCCTAGCTCACACGACCATAGCCTCAGGGCCGCGGCTGTTGGTGTGGGCCTTCTTTGGGAATTCTAAACAAGTTGCTGGCCAGGTGGGGAGAGAGCTAAGGAGGAAGGAGGAGCTCTTTACAGAGAATGCACATAACAGGCCTCAGGATAAAATTGGGATATCAAATAGCACGCAAAAATGAGTTTTCAGGATAGAAGAAGTTTCCTGAAAATCCATAAAACTTGTGATAGCCAAACAGGAGGGCACTTTAAGGTTTGAAAATCAGACTGGGAACTGATCATTTCCCCTCTTCTTGTTCTCCAATGCCCTTGCCTCTCCATTAACCTCCTCCCAGACTCAGTCCATCATCCTGGGCCTCGTTTCTTCCTCAGCTTGCAGGCTTCTCTTGCTTGTCCGTGTGACTCTTAACGTGTGGAGCATCTCATGTCTCGACAACATGCAGAAGAAAGTGCAGCCCTCGGCTGAGCTCTTAGGAAAAGCTCCCTAAATAAGGGAAGGGGGATAGCGTGGGGAGGGGATTGGGCACACATAGGGGTAGGGGCTGGGCAGCCAGGCAAGACTGAACTGTCGTGCCACTCTGGTTACGTCTTTCCGCCCACACTAATGGAGGTTAACCTTCTCTTCCTGCTCTAGAAAGGGGCCAATGGGCACATCTACAAACGGCATTGCCACTTGGGCCATCTGTCATCAACCTGGGGAAGCCGGCAGGCTCCACATGGTTCTTGTCACTCTTGGTGTTTATCAATACACACTTCTCTCTTCGGTTCATTCCTGAAGAGTCATTTTCTGGACATCTCCGTAACGCATTGAGATGTCAAGCCACTGTTTTCCCCCAGTTGGTGGTCACAGCCAGGGAAGTTGCTTTCTTGATTTATTACATTGTCAGGAATCTCCAAGGAGCCAGCAGATGTCAGGAGGAGTTATGTTAAATGCCTCATTGAAGGGGTCTGAATGCTGCATATGCGTCTTCTAAAGACAGCGTGTTTCTCAGCTGGGGATACGTGTCAGAATCACGCGGGGCCCTTTTTACACCTACAGTTGCCTGGAGATTCTGAATCAGTATGTTTGGAGTGGAGCCTGGCATAGAAGTAATTATAAATGTTTACCCCTTTGTTAAAAACCACTGCAATAAAATTAGATACTGTACCCATTCCTCCTCCCCCCCCCCGCCACTTTCTCTAAGTCTTTAAAAAACAAACGAACTTTGAAGCCACTTTATGTGGGTAAAATAAATATTGATCATTTATAACCGAAAAAGAGCTGCTGTTCTTAATTATGGACAGACTTCCTGCTGGCTGGCTTAGAGGGGCCCAGGCTGGAGAAAGTTCCATTTGGATCGTAATAGTGAGACAGGAACCACAATGGCTAGAGTGTTTTGACCTCCAAGTTCAGTTCTGGAATTGAAATTGTCACCACTCCCCTTCCTCTCTTAAGGAACAAAGAACTAGTACCTAGGACTTTGTCCGGCCCCCAGAAAAAGGTGCCTGGTCTCTCATGCCTAGGATGGCTCTTCAGTGCAGATCAGAGGGGACTGAGAGCAGACTGCCAAAGACCAGGGTGATAGTTGTGGGGCCAACAGGGCAAGCAAGCAGGCTTGCGGCTGCTGCCTGATGCGGGGCTGTTACACCGGTCCTGGATTGCTGCTGGACAAGGAAACCTGGTTCCCTATTTGCGGAATGCTAGGGAAAATGCCAGAAGGTCACAGATGGAAATGTAATTCCTCTCCCTAGGAAGAGAAATCTCCAAAATAACTAACTTGCTGACGGTAAAAGCCAGTGTTTCACACTTGTTGTCTACTCCAAGTGAGATTTCTAAAAATAAAATAATTAGAACTGCATCGGGCCCCTTAAACAATAGACTTGGAAACATGGCCTCGTGAAAAGCTGGAGTTGCAGAAAGAGCCGTGTTGCACTGTACATAGCAAATCCAAATTTCCAGTCTCATTCTAGGATTTATCAAAATAGATAGCCTCTCAGACCCTCAAAGTTGCATACCTTTGGGAGATATCAGTTTCCTTAAAATAAAGGGACTGCGTTTTGTGTAAATATCTTTCATTTCCCCCATCTGGAAGTGATTTCTTGGTGCATATTGGAGCATGAAGTACTACAGTTAATTAAAGCATTACTGGATGTCATTTGCCAGGGTGTATTTCCTCACTGTTGACAGAAAACAGAACGGACGATAGGAAGGAATCAGGAAGCCCGTGAGCCATGGGCCCCCCGCAGTGTTTCCCAGCCCCCCCCATTCCCTGCCAGAGACGGGCCCCTTCCCTGACCACGGAAGGGACCAGTGCCAGAAGACAGCCCTGCTCATCAGCAGGGTCCTAGCATATCCGGGCTGTGCCAGACACCTATAAATATGTATAAAGTGTGCTGCTTCCAATTTGGAAACCTTCCTGTGCCCTGAATTTTTATCCTGTTGACTTTCCCTTCTCCACCTTGCTGTTCCAGTCATAGCCTGCTTTTCCATGTGACTGCAAATGAGTTCTCTCCCATCCACAGTAAGTTAATCCTGTTTCCTTAATAACTGGGTGGGCATTTTGCAGTGAACTTTTTGGGAAGTCTGATGTTTCTTTCAGCGGTGGAAAATCTGTTGCAACTGACTTCCATTCAGTTGGCTTGGAGATCATTACCTAGTTTCCATTCTTTATTTTCACCAGCTCCCCCACTTCAGCAGGGTACCCAGAGATCAATCTGATGAAAAAAGAAACCTTTCCTTATAACCCTCTAGAAGGGCAAGGCGGGACGGTTCACCTACCCAGTTCTCTTCCCTCTCAACCTCCATAACTGGGCGTGGGAGGCCCTGGAGAAGTAGCAGGATGGGAAGAAGGTGTCCAAGACCGGGTCCCCAGGGCTGGTTCTAGCACTTTTGACATCGGATGAGTCTTTGGTCCTTTGAACCTTAGTTTCCAGGGTCTGTAAAAGGGGATTCTAATGAATCAGGCTGTGTAGGTCACCTAAGACTAGGTGGTGTGCCCATGCTCTGTAAACTGTAAGGCAGTGTGAAGTAGGAAGCGTTCATTATCACTGGCCAAGCCCAAACCCCTGGCAGCTGGCCTGGGTGGATGGTGGGCGGCCACAGGGCTTGTTCTGTCCCTGGACTGACTTGAACAAAACGGCCAGTGGGCCACATAACTATGCTGCTCTGTGCCGGCTGCCTCTGCCACGGGCGTCGGAATAATAACTAGTCTTTGCCTTTTTAGGTCATGCCCGTGATATCCAACTTATTCAAAAGCTTGAAGACTCTCCAAACCCTCTCTTCCCCTTGCCGGAGCAGCTGCTATTTTCATAGCATTTAGGGATAAACCTGCAGACAAGGAGAAGAGAGCTTCCTCCCTCCCTCCTGTTGGCTGGGCTGCCTGTTGTGGAAAATGTGGCACGTTTCCTCTGAATGCAAATTAGAAGAGTTGCCAAAGGCTGACTTCCAAACTAATTCTTTAGATACGGTGTCTGGGGTCCACAGACCAGATTTCAACTGGCCCGTTCATGGCAGTCAGGGACAAAACTCTCGCCTGCCCTCTTCCCCCCCCCCACCCCCTCACCTACAATGACCAAAAAAACTATGCAAGAATATCTTGGGGGGCACCTGGGTGGCTCAGTGGGTTAAAGCCTCTGCCTTCGGCTTGGGTCATGTTCCCAGGGTCCTGGGATCGAGCCCCACATCAGGCTCCCTGCTCAGCGGGGAGCCTGCTTCCTCCTCTCTGCCTGCCTCTCTGCCTACTTGTGATCTCTATCAAATAAATAATTAAAAAAAAAAAGAATATCTTGGGACAGGCAGAGGTTCACCAGCTATTTAGTTTACAGTTGCCTTTCAAAGAAGTTTAGACCTTTCTTGAGGCCAGCTGAATCTGTAATCTGGGCTTTTAGTTCCCTCTGGGTATGTTGATACAGAGAGTGCTAAGTGATAGAACGATATTAAAGTTAAACAGGTTCGGTGCTTTGTCCGCTGGGAATGTTTATCACTTAATCTGAGGGCTCTGGGTAGCTTCTGCTCAGTAATCAAATGGAATCTGTATGCTTGCCGGGCCTCCTCCTGTTTGGGATAATTTTTTTCCAAAAGTGCGAAATTAAGAACAGCTTCTCCAAAAACTTCCCTTTACTTCCAAGGCCAAAACAAGTATTTGCAAAGCGGGCTGCCACTTTCAGAGGTACCAGGTGAAATGGGGGAGAGAAACTCTATCTTCTTGTGCTTATTTGCTTTGCACTACTGGAGAAGGAAGGTGATTCTCAGGGACAAGAGAAGCAGACCAGCTGCTGAGAGCCCACATTCCACAGAATTCTTCACGAATGAAAGCCCCGTGTTTGGGCTGCCATTAGCAGACAGATGGAAAAATAACAAATAGTGTATAATGAAAACGTGAGTTCACACAGAGACACCCTACAACCCCATACCCTGTTGCGTCCCGGGGGCGGCTCTTAAAGGATTCCAAGTGCTGGCAGGGTAGGTGGCTGGCTCGGTTGTCAGAGGACGGCACTGATCTAAGTGAGAGCCCAGCTGATTCGGCCCTGGGTTGCCACCCGGCTACTGTATAGCAGGCAGATACTAACTTTGATTGTAAGGGGGCCTGAGAAGTCTGTGCTCTTAGTCTGTGCTTTCCACAACTAGTGACTGAAGACTGTGTTCTGAACACCTGGTGATGTCTCAGGTGATCAAAATCCCTGTGAAGTAGGTGTGATCGGCTCCAATTTTATAGACGTGGAGCTGGGGACTGGGAGGGCAAATGCTGCCAAGGCTGTGTGGCTGGTAGGTGGTGGTACTCGGCCTTGACTCCGGCCTCCGTTTGCCCATGCTCCTCATGCTACACCTGTGGCTTTCCAGTGTACGATGAGACAGTTTTACATGGGACTTTTGCTCTACGACACAGAAGCATTTTTTTTTAAGATTTTATTTATTTACTTGACAGAGATCACAAGTAGGCGGAAAGACAGGCAGAGAGAGAGGAGAAAGCAGGCTCTTGCTGAGCAGAGAGCCTGATGTGGGGCTTGATCCCAGGACCCTGAGATCATGACCTGAGCCAAAGGCAGAGGCTTTAACTCACTGAGCCACCCAGGCGCCCCCATAGAAGCATTTTTATGCATATATTTTCTGAGTTCAAATAACTTTCAAAGCAAATCCATGAGAATGTTGAAATTATATATTAAAAAAGATTTTTACTTATTTATTTGTCAGAGAGAGAGCACAAGCAGGCAGAGTGGCAGGCAGAGGCAGAGAGAGAAGCAGGCTCCCTGCTGGACAAGGAGCGTGATGCAGGACTTGATCCCAGGACCCCAGGGATCATGACCCGAGCTGAAGGCAGCGGCTAAACCGACTGAGCCACCCAGGCGTCCCTGAAATTATTTTTTTAACTAGAAAGCATTTTATTGTTTGTAAATGGAAGTTTTTTATTTATTGTTTTTTAAAATTCTGTTTGTCAGAGAGAGAGAAAGCACAAGCAGGGGGAGGGGCAGAGGGAGAAACAGACTCCCCACTGAGCAGGGAGCCCAATGTGGGACTCAATCCCAGGACCTGAGCCGAAGGCAGACACTTAACCAACTGAGACACCCAGGTGTCCCAATAGAAAGCATTCTAAATCTAAGGTTATATGCACCAATCCCCGCATCCAGTATATTTCTGTGTTTGGCTTTGGTTGCACCGGGTACAGAAATGTTAATTTCATCCAGCTTAGAATTTGCAACTAACAGCAGTTTTATTTTAACAGCCCTCCTTCCAATCCCAGATATTCTTCGCTTACACAGCCGTAACAAGGACTCTAGCTCTGTGCACACGAGAGCAGCCCCGACGGCTCCCGTTCACACACGAAGGGTCTGTATCATCACATTTGCGCCTGGAACACATCTGAGGATGCGTGTAGTGTTACTAGAGTTCTGAATGTTCGGTTATTAGAATAGGTTTTAAATATGCACTCTTCTGGGGCGCCTGGGTGGCTCAGTGGGTTAAAGCCTCTGCCTTTGGCTCAGGTCATGATCCCAGGATGCTGGGATCGAGCCCCACATAGGGCTCTCTGCTCAGCGGGGAACCTGCTTCCTCCTCTCTCTCTCTCTGCCTGCTTCTCTGCCTACTTGTGATCTCCATCTGTCAAATAAATAAATAAAATCCTTAAAAAAAAAATATGCACTCTTCTTAAAAAAATAGATTTTATTTATTTATTTGACAGAGAGAGACACACAGTGAGAGAAGGAACACAAGCAGGGGTAAGTGGGAGAGGGAGAAGCAGGCTTCCTGCTGAGCAGGAAGCCCAATGCAGGGCTCGATCCCAGCATCCTGGGATCATGACCTGAGCCAAAGGCAGAGGCTTAACGCACTGAGCCACCCAGGCGCCCCTTAAATATGCCCTCTAAAGGGGAAATTAGAATCACACCTTCGTGGAGTTACTTTGCCCCCCAGAACACGTCTGAAGAACTACGGATTTCCCCCAGAAGTCAGTCCAGAAGCTGCTCGCCTCATTAGCAACTGCTGCATGTGGCTTTTCTTGAGCTAGGGGTGGAGAGGGTGGGGTGGGGAGCAGTGTCCCCTTTGGACAGGAAAGAGCACCATTTCAGTTGAAGTTCACACTCCCTGTTCAACAGCACAGCTGAGCTGTCCCCCAAATCCTGTGTGAGTAACCCAATGGGCCCCCTCCTGGGCTCACCCATGCCACCTTGAGAAAGGCCATCGGGGGCAAGGAACCCCTGGTGCAAGGCAGCTGTGTTCTAAGAACAAAACAGTGCCACTGGAATGGGCAGAGGAGGCTTGGGCACCATCTGAAGGGAAGCCCATCCTTCTTTCAAAACCCCCACGAGCCTCACATGTGACGCCTGTGGTCCCATGTCTGTGTCTGCGTACTTCCCAAACATCCCCAGACTGGAAATATGGAAATGAGAATGTGTATGCTCCCGTTCCCTCCCACTGGGGCAACTCAACTGAAGAGGGTGCTGGGGCCAGGGGCAATGGACATGGGGACTGTGGCTGCTTCAGGTTGCCCCCCAAACAGCCCCAGAGCAGGGGGGATCAGTGTGGGTCTTTGCTGTGTGTGCGCTAGTCCCAGGTCTGTAGTTGGGAAGCCCTGAACTGGAGCATCAGTGTTAGATAGTGTGTTAGTTTATTTGGTTTTAGAACATGGGTCAAATTCCTTCATTTTGCAGATGGAAATGGAGGCCCTGAGAGTTTCAATCACTTGCTTATCCCCACTGTGATCCTGCGCCCCCTCCCAGCCCCTGTGCTACTTCTGTTGCTCTAGTTATCATTTCAAATGGAAGATAACAGCCACTGCCTCTGTCCCCCACATGCATTTCTTCTCATTCAACATCCAGCCAGCTAGTTTCCAGAAACTTCTGTGGAAGGTCACTGATGATCTTCTTGCTAAATTTTCATTCTCTGTGCACTCTCCATTTATTTGATGAGTCCTTCCCCACCTCTGGGAACTCCTAAATTCCTTCGATGCCTTGCTTTCCTGCTCCCATACTTCTTGGTGTCCTTCCCTGACTCTTTTTGTCCTGCCCCTTGACTGTGGTGAAGCCCCGAGGTTTGCACTCCACACTCCTTCAGAGAACATGTATCACAGGTGTAAATACCAGCTGTGCCTTCTGAAGTTTCTCAGATTTTTCATTTGTGTCCTTCCCCCTCAGCTGACCCCAGCTTATTTGCATGTCCTATCATTAGCTCATGGGTACACCTCCAGATAACCTCAGCCCCATTTCTCTATGGCACCACCTTCCTTTCCTTGTTCCTCCATCTCAAAGCCTTAGTCACCCTTAACAACTCTCCTTGTCAACCAATATGGTTATTTGACCATTAAACATTTTCTTGTGCACCTTGTGGTGCAAGTCGGTTAAGCATCTGCCTTCAGCTCAGATCATGATCTCAGAGTCCCAGGATTGAGTCCCACATCAGGCTCCCTGATCAGTGGGGAGTCTGCTTTTCTGCCTGACCTTCTACATTCTTGTGTTTTCTCTCTCTCTCAAATAAATAAGATCTTTAAAAAAAAAATCATCAGTGAAGCTCCGCATGTATAAGTATCTTTGCTTACTTGTTCTCACCTTTTTGTAGGATACTCTTCTAAAACTGTTCTATTGGCATTTAAAAGGACACGTTTAAAATGCATATTTAAAATGTTGCTAGCTTGGAATGCCTGGGTGGCTCAGTTGGTTAAGCCACTGCCTTCAGCTCAGGTCATGTTCCTGGGGTCCTGGGATCAAGTCCCACATTGGGCTCCTTACTCAGCGGGGAGCCTGCTTCTCCCTCTGCCTCTGCCTGCTTGTTCTCTCTCTCTCTGACAAACACATAAATAAATAAAATCTAAAAAAAAAAAAATCTTGGGGTGCCTGGGTGGCTCAGTGGGTTAAAGCCGCTGCCTTCGGCTCGGGTCATGATCCCAGGGTCGTGGGATCGAGCCCCATATCGGGCTCTCTGCTCTGTGGACAGCCTGCTTCCTCCTCTCTCTCTCTGCCTCTCTGCCTACTTGTGATCTCTGTCTGTCAAATAAATAAATAAAATCTTAAAAAAAAAAAATCTTGCTAGCCCTTACCAAAACATCCTCTAAAGAGATGGTTTCACGCTTGCTCTTATCAACAGCATGTGTGCCCCCCCCCCTCCACGTCACGGGCCCAAGATGTTTTTTCCTGTTTCTCGATCTAGAGGATATAGTTGTAGCTCTGCCTCTAGAAACTCAGTAAGCAGAAGTTCCCCTTTGGTTTCGTTGCATAAAACCAAATGTGACCCAACCGGGCCTGTACCTTGCAAGCAAGGAAGCTTGCTTAGGAAGCAAGAGCCCTGTGGCTTCCCTCGTGGTCAGGGCTCCTGGAGGATGTGCTTTGTTGGTTCACCCATGAAAGCAAAGGTTATCCTTTGTGTATGAGAGAGGTAATAGTTTGATATTAAATTGAGCCTCTTTTCTTCTTTATCTCTTCCCTGTCCCCACAATTCCAGTCACAGGCAGGGCGTCCTATATGCATTGTCCTCAGGTGGGAACAAACAGAGATATAATAGCTTAAATCCTTAGCATTGGAACTACATAGACTTTTGTGATTCTGCAGTAGAGAGGAAAGTCTTGAGAGGTCTTGAAAGCTGTGGAGGTCCATGCGAGAGTATTGGGATAGCACTGTGTTTGGGTTTTGTTTCTTATTCTAAAAGTGTACCTTTAAATTGTTTTTAAGATTTTATTTATCTATTTGACAGAGAGAGCAAGAGAGGGAATACAAGCAGGGGGAGTGGAAGAGAGAGAAACAGGCTTCTCACTGAGCAGATCCCAATGCAGGGCTCCATCCCCAGACCCTGGGATCATGACCCAACCCGAAGGCAGACACTTAATGACTAAGCCGGCTACGTACCCCTAAAATTTTTTAAAGGAATCTCTATACCCAATGTGGGGCTTGAACTCACAACCCCAAGATCAAGAGTCACATGTTCTCCCAACTGAGCCAGCCAGGTACCCCAACCTTTATGTTTCAAGAGCCAAAATTCTGGAGGACTTGGCATACAAGCCACACCATCATCACAGTGCATTCTGACATAACTGTTTTTTTCCATTTTAAAAGAAAGAGGGTTTTGACTGTCAGGAAAGGAAAAACTAGAGGAAATATGATTTGGCTTAGAGGCTGAAGGCCACAGAGAAGAAATCCAGAACCCCACCACTCTGGGCTGAGCCCTTTGGATGTATAAGAGACACCCCCCTAAGTTTGAGGGAAATACTGATCTAGAAGCTATTTGCCTGGCTTGCTTTGATCAACCTAGGAGAATTCAGGCCCCAAAGAGAGGAGGAGGCAGAAACAAGGTGCTTGAGGGAGAAGAAACAGTGTCTGAGGGTGTTGTCCTGACAGGCTTAGGGGATGGTGTGCCCCACAGAGCCCCTCACACCCCATCATGGTTAGGCGATGGCTCCCAAGCAGCCTGAGTTCCCAGAGGTAATGAAAGGGCCAGATCACTGGAAGACCCCTTGCACTGGGACAACTGTGATGCAGAAAGCGTGGCTTATGGCTATGAAAAGTAGCCTTCCACGGTCAAGCAAAACAAGCTCTCCTTAGTGGAGGCCAAAGAGGGGAAGGTGACCATGGACAAGGCCCTCATCCCAGCCACCTCACCCCTGCTGTCACAGTGTTAGAATAAGCCTCCCTAGATGCCACCCAGGCAAAAGAGAACAAGAACAGTGATTACCTAAAGCCACGAGTCATTTCCAGAAGATAGGAAGCTAAACTGAGTTAGCAGGACAGTTCTTCATTGGGAGAAAATGGAGGCACATGAACTCAACTGAGTCCTGTTAAAAAAAAAACTAAAAGAACATTATCCTCTCATCTGCCAGAGCACACAGTCATGAAACAACCCCATCACAAGTAAAGAGGAGAATTAAGAGATTGTCACTGTGAACTTGACATGGCATTTCCAGCCGAGAGCTAGGCTGGACTAAGCCAGCCACCCTACCTCTTGCTTCCCTTGGTCACCAGGGCAACAGCTCTGCAGGACGCATGTCCAGCCACGGAACTGACTCCAGAAGGGATTGAACTTGGAGCCTTGGCCATGTCTGCCGTGCCCTCTACCCAATGAGGCTAAGCCGGAAGAGAAGGACAACTACCCGATCTCTGCCATGACGTCTCAAGATCTAGTCAGAGACTTAGGCAACAATGGCCTTTATCCCTATAGTTCAGGCAGTCTGAGGCCTTCCTGGCTGGGGCCACCAAAAAAGCTCCCAAGGTTGACCACGAAGCAGGTGGCATTAGGTAAAGAGGATGCTTCACAGTCTACCCTTCAGTCGTAAGCAAAGACCATCAGAGCTCCCAGCCTTGGCCTGTTGTTCCTCTGCCTTCTTCCCCTCTCTTCTTTGCCTGCCTATTTCTTCCTCAATGCTTTAAAATCAGCACATGTGCTACTTCCTCCAGAAATCTTTCCCCAAGCCACACCTCCCTCCTTCCCTGAGCTGGGTGGAGCTCTCTTTGTGCTCCCACACTCTCTACCTCTCATACAGTAGGTGCTGGGTTGAATGAATGAGTCTTGTGGGAGAGCGGACACTCAAATTCACAGATTTTGGTAAGAGCTATCAGCCTTGGGAGCAGAGCTAAAATGTGTTCTGGTGGAACGAGGCCATAAATAGTATTTCAACTAGGAGCACAGAGCCCAGAGTTTTCAATGTTCGTATGTGATGAAAGGCCCAGGCCTAGCTTGTGTTACCTGTTCTTTGGATTACAAGGGTGCAGAAGGACAGGCAGGCATCCTGTCCTGGTAGAAGCCTATCTTGGGGGGTAGAAGATGATGATACCTGACATTCTAGAAACTCCTGCTTCCAACACAGCCCGCTAACCGCAGAAGGCCCCTTTTCTGACCCGGCAGCTCTGGCCCCAAGAGGGTGCCAAGCAGACAGCATTGATGCTCAATAGGTTAATCTGTGGGATATCAGGGTCCACCTTTCAGCCTTCAAAAACAAGGCATTGAGGGGCCCTGGGTGGCTTAGTTGGTTAAGTGTCTGCTCTCGGCTCAGGTCATAATCTCTGGGTCCGGGGATCGAGCCCCTTGTCGGTCTCCCTGCTCAGCAGAGAGTCTGCTTCTCCCTCTCCCCCTGCTCCTCCCCCCATGCTCGTGCTCTCTCTTGCTCATTCTCAAATTAATTAATTAAATGTTTAAACCAGCAACAACACAAAAACGAAGCACTGAGATGGGACTTGGGTGACATTTGATGGTACTGGTGGAGCAGAAGTTCCAGATGAGGCTTAGGTGGATATCCCATCATTCCCAGGTCCAGACAGCCTCTTCCCATACAGGACCTGGGAGCCTCTCACAGAAGTCCTAGGAGAAGTGGCAGAAAGCTGGGCCTGGCTCAGCGGGGAGGGATTTGGAATTCAAAGGGGTTTTTTGGTTGTGTTTCTTTTACTATTTGCTCCTTGACCTAGCCCTGTAGGGTTCAAGTTCTAATCCTAGTGAGAGAAGCTGGCATAAAGGAAGCTGGCAAATTAACCTCCCCCCACCATCAGGGTTGGCAGGAGCGCCCAGGGCTCTGGATAGTGCCTGGTGAGGGGCAGAGGCACGGTACCCACGACGGCATGGATGTGACCTCTCCCAGGGACCTGGTGGATCCGATGGTGGTCTCAGCAAGGGCAGCCTGCCAGGGGACCATGGTAGGACACCGTCACACAACTTAGCAGAAACAGGCAGGGGTGGTGAGGGGGCAGGAAAAAGAAAATTGACGGCAGGCATCCCATGTGTGTGACCAGATTTACTTATGAGCACATGAGAGGCACCTTCAGAGATTTCCAGAAATACCTGTCAGGGGTTGGGGTCATCCCACAAAAGCGTAGGGCAAAAGGCAGGAAAATGCTAGCGCCCCTCCCCCCACAGGGATATGGCGTGGGAAAACATGAGAAGCGGTTTTTCTTTGGTCCCTCTCCTCTCACCCCACGTTCTTCCCCCACCCCTGGCTAATTTTCAGCCGAGACTCAGAACTGAAAAACATTTCTTCAAAGGCACGTAAATGTCTTCAGCAAGTATGGAGAGTTCCCAGTTGTACATAGCTGTAAACCACAGCCGCCTCCTGCCTGCGTCTCCTCAGCTTTGAACTTGGGGGAGGAGAGGAATGCACTTTGGGGCTACGGCTCCCGGGAAGGGACACCGTGGCTCAGATCTTCACCGTGGAGCCAAGTGGCCGCCTCCATGGGCTCCCACTCACCGTTTCTCCCCCCCGCGGCCCAGGCAGGCCCGAATCCCGGGGTGGTTCTGAAACACCACGATGTCTCCCAGCGTCCTCTGGAATGTGACTGCACAGACCTGCCATGTGTTCCCCAGGGATGATGACAGCACACCCTTCTACCCTGCCTTTCCGCCAAGGAGCCAAGGGTCTTAACTTCAATTGCTCAACTCAGGGCGATTTTTCTGGGCTGCAAGTCCTTGTCCAGTGTGAATACGCAGGACGGAGCCAGGAGCGCAAGTGCATTGATGCGTCTCCAAGGAGGCCGTGTGCACCAGATGCAAAATCCCATCTGGGTTTTATTTTGCAGAGGCCATGGCCCTTTTCTGTGTAACTAGGGAGCTTTTGGGAGCATTGCTGTCAGCAAACAAATAGGATAGAGGAGGATAGAATCTGTGTCTGGGGTCAAGGGGATCTCCACACAGGGGACACCAGCCTGACTCCACCCCAATCTTCATTCAGCTTCTAGGTTCAGTGTCACCCACTGGGCTGAGCCAGAGGGCTTTCCACCCAGTTGAAAGGTCAAAGAAGGAACTGACCTGTGCCCCCAGGCCCATTTCCCTCTGAAATTGCCAAGCCAGAACCTTGGGATCCCTGGGCTTCCTCTGGTGGAGGCTATCTTTGTGAGCACCAGGAGCTCAGGGTTAGAAACTGATCTCACCATGCCTGTGTACACACATTCCTGCGAGCGGCGTCGTTTCCAAGGATCCCCTTTTTAATTCAGCTTTTTTTTTTTTTAAAGATTTTATTTTAGAGAGACACAGTGAGAGAGGGAACACAAGCAGGGGAGTGGGAGAGGGAGAACGGGGCTTCCCACTGACCAGGAAGGCTGATGCGGGGCTCGAGCCCAGGACCCTGGGATCATGACCTGAGCTGAAGGCAGAGAAGCTTAACAACTGAGCCACGCAGGTGCCCCAATTCAGTTCCTCGTTTTAATTGAATCCAACAGGTCACTTTTGATGTTCTTTGAAAACTATCATCTTAGCCCTGAAATACTTACGGAAACAAAGTTTCATTTTTTGGCAAGCATTTGGCTTGATGGGGGGCAGATGAAGGAAAGGGAGGACCTGCTTCCATGGTAAGGCAAATCCACCGCATCAGGAATTCCAGAACCCTGGGACCCAAGGGGCAGGGGTGACAAGGTGCCATAGGGTGAGGGGCAAAAGCCAGCGTGCTGGAGCCCACGGTGTTCTTAATCTGCTTGTCTGGCTGGGTTTACTGAAGACCAGCTGTTCCAAAACAATAAGCCGAGGCAGTTGGGGGCTGGGGCCGGGATGGGGGGGAGGTCCTGCCATGTGCTTGTGTGACTCAACTCCATTCAGGCATCTGCTTAATTTAGTGCAGAAAAAGGGAACATGCAGGATTGGCATCATCATTTGGCATCTTTTGTTCCTCAGACGACACTGAGAAAGGCCTTAGGCCAGAAGCCAAGTCCTGTGAGGACATTGGTCTCCGTGACCCAGGCAGGGGGACCATGGCCCTGGCTAGGTCTGGAACGCCAGCATGGAGAAGAGGCCACACTTCAACAGGCTCTGCAGTCTTGTCTGGTGTCATGGAGTCCCCCCACCCCCGATCTCTAGGTGTGCCCCAGCTATCCCTCAAAAGAAGGCCTGTGTTCAGTGGCTGACCAGGGGTGGGTGAAGGTAGGACCCATTGTCCTTCTCCAGCGCTGGTTAGAGATTTTTAAAGAAGCATCCTTGGGAAAGCAATGGGAATAAGACGAGGACAATGATGAGCACAGTTCATGGAGCTCTTCCAAAGGACGACCGAACGAACTCACATTATGAGCTCATTGCTCGCGCCCAGCAGATACAGCTGACTTCCAGGCTGAGCGGCATGGCTCCCTTGTAGTGACAGAGGCCGTCCCACTGATCTCGCCCTCAGCACACATGGGCAGGTCGAAGCTGGATGGTGAGAGCATCTCTGCTCGTCTCCACCAGGAATGGTGAGTTGGTGGAGATGCCAGGGCGGGCAGGAGGTTCCCTGCCTTCCCCTCGGTTCCCATGTGGCTTCCAATCTGCTCGGACTTCCCTTTGAGCTCTTCACAGACAGTCTGACAGGGGGGTACAAACTTGGGATCCCTCCTCATTGTCTTTGGATTGGCTGGGAGCCAGTGGAAGACCCGAGTTTGGTGCGGCTTATGCAGAGGGAGCACCTGTTTCCAGGGAATCTGGGTGGGTCTCCCACTCTGCTTCTTCATCAGTGTCCGGACCTGGGGCTGGATTCGTCTTCGAACCCCTCCACAGTTTTTTCTATGTGTGAATCAATGCTGGGTTCCTCTGTGGGGAAGGAGGCCACAGTGGACCATTGGCTTATGCTTCAGGAACTCATTGGCAGTTGTCCTGGGTGATGCCTGAGGACGTCCTCTGGGTTCAGAAAGCCCTGCCTAACCTCCACTTGAAGGGTTCTTAGGATGTAGATGGGAATGCTGGGGGGCAAATTCCCTCCAGGGTGCCGAGTACTCCCACAATCAACAGACCACGCTTTCCACAACCCCAAGAAGCATGCCCATTCCTCCCATGATGCCCCATGTTGAAGGCAGCCTGGGAGGTGCTGATGGTGGGATCAGCATGGGCAGGAAGGAACAGCCGCATACTTGGCCCAGCTTTCAAGGCTCACTGCTAACAGTTCATCCTTGCACTAACCACTGGTCCAAGACTGCACCCTGTTGACTTTGTAATCCATTCTCACAGGCCCTAAATGAATGAGCGACCTCCCAGTACACAAACATGTGCCAGGTTTTATTTTCCAGGGAAGGGTATGATCCAAGGCAAGCGGCCTCCTACCTGCTATGGACTTGGACCAAGTCAAGTCCCTTTTCTATTACTTCAAAATGATGAGTGAGGAAGGTAGGAGGGCTGAACTTTGCCAGGAGAAACTCTAACATTGACCCACTCTGAATTCTGGCTTTAACAGGTCCCAAGCGGGGGACCTGTTTTTGCCAGGATGTAGACTGTGGCGCGCGCACAGGACAGAGCACCTCTCGGGGCTGGCACCTGCCAGCTAGGTCTGGGTGCGGCTCCAGCTCGAAGCCCTGAGCTAAACACCCATCAGAAAATCACCCAACTGGGGCACCTGGGTGGCTCAGTGGGTTAAAGCCTCTGCCTTTGGCTCAGGTCATGATCCCAGTGTCCTGGGATCGAGCCCCGCGTTGGGCTCTCTACTCAGCGGGAGCCTGCTTCCTCCTCTCTCTGCCTGCCTCTCTGCCTACTTATGATCTCTGTCAAAATAAATTAGTAAAATCTTAAAAAAAAAGAAAAGAAAATCACCCAAATGAAAATCATGAAGGGCTCTGGGAGCAAAAGTCATAGATTTGAGGATAGCCCAGTTCTATAGCTGGCGCTACTGAACCAAGTTCCCACTGAGATGGAGTCTCTCTGTCAAACCAAAGAAGGGAGGAATCCCCCAATCTGGTTTTTATTTTTATTTATTTTTTTAATTTTATTTATTTATTTAACAGAGAGATCGAGATCACAAGTAGGCAGAGAGGCAGGCAAAGAGAGAGGAGGAAGCAGGCTCCCCACTGAGCAGAGAGCCGGATTCTGGGCTCCATCCCTGGACCGATCCCTGGACCCTGGGATCATGACCAGAGCTGAAGGCAGAGGCTTTAACGCACTGAGCCACCCAGGCGCCCCCCCGCCATCTGGTTTTTAGAAAGGAACTCCTATGAATGAAAACTAGGGCCCCCACCCATTAGAGCCCCTAGCCCATTAGCCCTTGGGCAGCCTACTGAGCTCTTGTCATTCGAGGTCCCAGTCTGTGCCCACTACAGAATTTTCCCCTCTAGTGTGGTCACAGCCTGTTCAGCTGAGCCGCCAGACCAGGGAGGGATGCGGGTCCCCCTCCTGGAGTCCCCTGAGGATACTCGGAGTAGGTCTTCTCCTCCGGGGCAGAAGTGAGAGCCGGAGACACAGAGAGCCCGCAAGGCTGAGCCAAGAGGCGTTTGGAACCATAAGAGGCGTATTAACTATTAATAATTTCCAGTTGTTTGCTCGCTGGGTTCGGCCGGCTCCCCAGGCCTCCGCAGTCCGGGACTCCACTCTGGCTCTCCAGACCGCCAGGGCTCCCCACTAGTGCCTACCGGGCCCTGCCCGGCCAGGGCCAGGGGCCAGGGCGCCAAGAGGAGCCCGGTGCGAGCAGGGTCCCGCGTCCACCTGTAGCGGGGCGCGGGGTGGCGGCGGCGCCGGGGTGCCTGTCTCTCCCGCGGCTGAGCCCGCCCGGCGTCCCCAGCGCTCCCGAATCGGCGGCGCGAGGCGGACTGGGCGGCAGTGCGGAGTGGAACTCGGGCGGCACACGGCGGGAGCGCAGCGGCCCCTGGCGCCTGGCCTCGCGGCTCGGCCGGTGCGGGTCTGACCGCGCGCGCGGGGCGAGGCGGAGCGAGGCGGGGCGGGGCGGGGCGGGGCGGGGGGACGGGTCCGGGAGCGCGGCGGCCGGCGGGACCTGGACCGCGCGCGGGCAGCCGGCAGGGAAGGCGGCGGGGCGGGCAGCGGCGCCTGCCCGCGTGTGCGCCCCTCGCGCCCCTCGTTCGTCCCCGGCCCACGGCCCCCGGCCCGGGCGCGCTAGCAGCCATGGTGGGCCGGCTGAGCCTGCAGGATGTGCCCGAGCTCGTGGACACCAAGAAGAAGGGCGACGGCGTCCTGGACAGTCCGGACTCGGGGCTGCCCCCCAGCCCCAGTCCCAGTCACTGGGGGCTCCCGGCGGCCGGGGGCGGCGGCAGCGGCGGGGAGCGCGCGCCGGTCCCGGGGACGCTGGAGCCCGACGCGGCGGCGACCCCCGCGGCCCCGGTGAGTGCCCCCGCTCGGGCCCCTTCCCTCCCCATCCCACCCGCAGCCGGTTCCCCAGGGACCACCGCCAGCCTTGCCGGCCGGCTCCCGGCGCGCCGTCGGCGCCGCCACCCGCCAGTCGGGACGGCGTGGCCATCTCGGGGAGCCCGGGGCGGGAGCGCGGCGAGAGCCTGGCCAGCTGGAGCCGGTGGCTGGAAAATTGTCATCGCCTGGGAGGCGCGGGAGCCCTGGGAGAGGCGAGCCCCCGCCTTCTGTCTTTGGGGTGGCGGCCCCCGGGGCTGCCAGGCTGCGGTTCGGCCATGTTCCTGCCCGGGGCCGGGCTGGAGAGGGGCCGGGGACACTGAGAAGGAACCACAGCCTTCTCTGTCCTGCGGGCCTGGGAACCCCGGGCTTAGGCCCCCACCGGTGGCGCCTCCCAAGGACCAGCCCCCTCCTGTCTGATCTTGGGGAGAAGGGTGTGTGTGCTTCAGCTCCCTGATTCAGACTGTGGGAGGAGACCTTGGAAAAAAGTTACCCCGTGAGCCTCCGGCCTCCTGGTGCCTGCTCCTTCTCCTGTCACCTAACCCCCATCTGGCACTTGAAGGGTGGGAGGCCTTTAGATGGTGGAACCTTTCAAAAAGGAATCCTTTTATTTTACGTTATTTCAAAGTTTTTATTTAAAGAAAAAACAGGTAGTCTTTTTTGCCTTAGGAATCGCTCAGGTGGTGGTGTTTATTGCCTTTACCTAGAGCTCAGGGGAAGCCACATCCTGTCTACAGCCAAGGCTCAAAGTGGGGCTCTCAGCCCCCCTTCCTCCCCCTTGGAAATGACTTTGTATGGCCCTCTCCACTGAGGTGAAGTAGTCAGTGGCAGCTGCTCTTCCTTAAAGATCTATGCACGTCAATGGGCTTGGAGTTATTGACCCAGTGACCCTGTCTCTGGGACATTGGGGCACATTCCCTTTGGAGCGCAGCACTTGCTTCAATTTGGCCTTCAGAACACTTGTTGTCTAGCCCTTCTAGCCTCATCTCCCTGACCAAAGGCAGATACATACATTGGTGTCTCTGATGCTGTCCCTCTACCTTGCATGCCCTTTCCTTCTGAGCCCATCCCCTCCTACAGCTGCCTTTTTGACCTGTCAGACCCCTGCTGGCCCTTCAACCTCAATTTGTCACCTCTTCTGGGAAAGACGTTGACGCTTCCCAGAGCCATGCCAAAATCAGTGGCTTGGTCCCCATTCCCTGGTGGCCCCTTGTTCATGTGTCTGTTGTCATTACCTGATGTCTGTCCCATTTCCAGCCTGCACCTGGGCTGAGGTGTGGCATGTCTGTTGGGTTGGCAGGGAGGAGAGAGCTCATAAGGCAGGGGCAGGAGAACTGAGGGCTTGTGTGACTTCCTGGCAGCAGTGTGAGTGTGGGAGAGTTGTGCACCCCTCCTGCTGTCACCCCACAGCCCCCAGGGCTGCCCAGAGGCCAGAGGTCGAGGGTCTGGTAGCCAGGGAGCTGGGGGCAGAGCAGGGCCCACTGTCCCTGCTCTGGGGCTGTTTCCAAAAGCTTTGCAGCAGCCAGTGCCCACGCATTCCCCTGCCCCCGTCTACTGACCATGGTTCCCAGCGACAACCCCTCCCCCAGCCAGGACTTCTTCAGCCCTCCACCCAAGTTCAGGAGCTGGACCCTGAGGACACGTCGCCCCTCCCTCACCTACCCTGGTCCCCTTTGACTTTGTATTTCCATCCTGCACCCTCAATTGACACTGGCCTGGTAACACAATAAGAGTCTTAGAGCCTCCCTTCTAAAACTGTCTGCTTCCTTCTCTACCCTGGAAGACGTGGGGTTGGGGGGGCTGCCGCCTCCACATCCTGGCCCAAGTGTGGATCCTTCTCTCAAATTAGGCAAAGAAAATGACAGATTGCCAGTAACCCCAGGAACCCAAGGCACTGCTCCCTGTTGAACACTTACCACAAAGGCTCAATTCCAGTCAACTAAGGGGGAAAACTAGCACCTGTGGCTAGGACAGAACTCTCCCTTATTCAGGCTACCTGATGAACCAGAAAGTTCAGAGCCTCATCCAGGCTAGGAGCCAGTTAACCTCTAGGGATGCTGTGTTCTGGTTCTTTGAGTTTGCTGAGCAGTGGAAGGTGGTGTAGAGAACTTTTTTGGTGTTCATCTTACCAGTGAGTTTGTGACTCCCTCTGTCTTGGTTGGGTGTTCATCGTGCCGTCCCAGAGGCCAGGAAGGCACAGGTCAAGTCCCACTGTATCTTCAGTGTGAAAAAATTTCTGGTAGAATTTTTTTGTTCTGGCCTTTTCTGAAGTGTTGCTGAGACCATGACAGGGTTGGGGGACACATCGTTGAGGGTTCTGGTTAGTGAAGCCCCAGTTTGTCAAGGTTTTCTCACTGCCTTGATGTGGGATGGGGCAACTGCCCAGGGGTCTCATCCCAGGGTCATGACCCTGAGCTCCTTAACCTCTCACAAAACCCCAGTGAAGAAAGGAGGCGTCCCCTTGGTGTACAGATAAGGTAATGAGGCACATGATGCGACCCAGGCCTCCTGGGTCTCCAGCCAGAGCTCTTCCCATGCTGTGGGGCAGCCTTTCTCTGGGATCATTCCCAGGACAGGGACACAGATCACAGTCAGGCCCATCAGCCAGAAGCTCAGAGCCAGGACCTCCACGGGAGGCCTGGCCTGTGGTCCAACTGCCTTCTCCATTCTTGCAGAACCCAGCATCTCTGCCCAGCCCTCTGACCTTTGCCAGCTCGCCAAGGCTGTGCCCTCTGTCCTTTGGCGAAGGAGTAGAGTTTGACCCCTTACCACCGATGGAAGTAAGGTAAGTATAGCAGGCCCAGATTGGATTGGAGTTTTTCATTTTTTCCTTGTTTATTCCAGAAATGAATGCTTGTTTGTTTTTTTGTTTGTTTTTAAAAAGTTAATCACAAAAAAGTGCCAAAGAGTACTCATAGTTTGTTAGGTACTATGTTGGATTTCTTTATGTGTTCTAACCAATTAAATATATAGACACGCCCTGCAGCACCTGGGTGGCTCAGTCAGTTGAGCTGCTGTCTTAGGCTCCCTTCGGGATCTCAGGGTCCGAGATCGGCCCCGTATTGGGCTCCTTGCTCTGTCGGGAGCCTGCTTTTCCTTCTCCCTCTGCTGCTGCCCCCGCTTGTGCTCTTTCTCTCAAATAAATAATAAAATATTAAAATCTGGGGCGCCTGGGTGGCTCAGTGGGTTAAAGCCTCTGCCTTCGGCTCAGGTCATGATCCCAGGGTCCTGGGATCGAGCCCCGCATCGGGCTCTCTGCTCGGCAAGGAGCCTGCCTCTCCCTCTCTCTGTGCCTGCCTCTCTGCCTACTTGTGATTTCTGTCTGTCAAATAAATAAATAAAATCTTAAAAAAAAATTAAAATCTTCTAAAAATTCAAAAATATATATATTTATAGATAGATACACCCTTTGAAATAAAAACAAAATCATGTTGTATGTAAAGTCCTGCGACTTGCTTTTTGCCCTTTTTGCCTTTGCATATCGTGACCATCAGATGAGTACAGCTTTATAATAAAATAATTCCTCTTTCCAGAAGCTGCGTGCCCCGTTGCCCCGCCCCTGCTTCAAGGTGCTCTACCTTGTCTCCTGTTACAGTTTCACTGGGCAAGGACGAGTCTTCCTTTGGGAATTGATCTCATCCAGGATTACCTGGGGGCAGAGATCCACTGAGAGTCTCTGTTAAAGATCTGTCTCTTCAGGGAAAGGAATTTTACTTTTGGTAGCTTGTGGGGTTTTTTTTTTTGCTGGAGTTTCAGTTCCCTAACACAAAGGGCCCTTTGATGGGGAACAAGGGCAGCTCACCAGTTTGGAGGTGAGCTGTTCAGTCCTTTATTCCTGTGGAGTTTGTATTTTGAACAAAATGAGGACTTGACTTCCCGACCTTTGCTTCCGCCAGCCTCTTAACCACTTGCTTAAGGGGAATAGATGTTTTCATCATTCAACCAACCCACTGGAAAGAACACTAATTCTTACTTCTGGACCCATGGGTAGGGTCTGTGTGATGCTCTAGGAAGCTGTAATAATTATTCAATAAAATGAACTAATGCTTTGTTTACATGAAAAAAAAATTATCTCCCAAATTACCAAAAAAAGAATTTAAAAATGAAAAAAAAAGGTAAAGTAGCTGCTGAGGAACATGGAAGTTAATTTATTTTATGGAAATCAAGATGGTAATTGGCTCTAATTGATAAGGTCAGATCTCCAAGTCTCTGGTTTGAGGGGTCTCCCCATCGAAGGCCAAGGGGGACCAAGTTCTAGTACTCAGTATTACTGAACTTTTAAGAATTCCTGGGTTCCTCCATCCTGTCATTAAAGAGCCAATGTGGGGTGGGGGTACGTCTGGCTGGCTCAGTCGGTAGAACGTGCAGCTCTTGATCTCAGGGTCATGAGTTCGAGTCCCACGTTGGACAGAGAGCTTACATCCCACGTTGGACAGAGAGCTTACGTTTAAAAAAAAAAGCAAGCTGATGGTGACTTCAGGGGACAGAGGAAACAAAGCATGGACCCCTTGTGAGGGGGTAAAACCCACCTTGTTCTGCCACTGACATACACCACTTGCTGCGTGTGAACACTCCGCTCAGTTGCTTCTGGGCACGTTTCTCAGAAAGAGGAAACAAGATGTGGAGAAGCAGCCTGAGTGGCTCTTCCAGCTTATACACACGGGCGGGGCCTCCAGGGGCTGCTGCCTGCCAGGAGAAACAGTGCATGCAGGGTGAACGTAGGGATCTTGCACACCTGCCCCTAAATCCCAGCCCCATGACTCCCTCCCACTGTGACCTTGACCTCTGTGCTGCCATTTCTCCCGAGTGCTTGGTTCAGTTAGATTAGATCCTGGAAAGAGAGTGCTTCAAACAGTACCGCCCAGTAAGCTCTTCCTCAGCTCTGGGCTGCTTCTGACCAGAGCAGCCCCATCTCAGGGATCGCACCCCACCAGAGGGTCAAGGTCACAGTAGGGGCCATTGTGCCCCAAGCTCAGGGGAACGGCTTTGTGCTGCCTTCTCTCTCCCGCCCAGGTACACGTCCTCGGTCAAGTATGACTCCGAGCGGCACTTCATTGACGATGTCCACCTGCCCCTGGGCCTGGCAGTGGCCTCCTGCAGCCAGACTGTCACCTGCCTCCCCGACTCCACCTGGCGCAGCTACAAGGCAGAAGTGCGCTTCGAGCCCCGCCACAAGGCCGCCCGCTTCCTCAGCACCACCATTGTCTACCCCAAGTACCCCAAGACCGTCTACACCACCACGCTGGATTACAACTGCCGCAAGACGCTGAGGAGGTTCCTGTCCAGCGTGGAGCTCGAAGCCCCAGAGGTCCTGGGCAGCGACGGCCTCTCAGATGAGTGCTGACAGGGGCGGGGTGGGCTCGGACCGGCTCTTCCGCTGCCCTGAGGGGCCTGTGTGCTCCAGAGGAGTCTGGCCTCACTGTCCCTCAAAGCCCCACCTGGGGAAGAAAACAATGTCACAGCCTCTTATAGTCGTGGAGAGAATTGGGTTTTTAAAAATATTCAAATTGGTCTCCAAAGACGTGTATTTCTCATTTGCCACTGCATGGCTTCCCTAAAGTCTCAATTTGTTGAGCAAATAGAAAGCCAACTGGAGCAAAAGGAAAACGGCCCCAGTTTGAAATAGGGAGGGAGGAGAGGGCTCTTCTCCCCTCAGTCGGTTATCCTGAGGAAGAGCGTGGAGAAAGTCTCTGGGCTGGAAAAAGTGAGCTGTAAGACCTTCCAGCCCCGAGTCGTCTTCCCCCACAGCAGTGCGGGTTCCCTGAGCTGTGACAGCCATCTGGGTCCAACCTGTGGAGGGCTCAGTTCCACTCTGTCGTTTATTTCCATTTCCATTTGTATTTCCTGTTCACCCAAACTCTTGGAATTCTCTAAATCCTCTTCATGTCAAAAACCCCCAAGCCACAATATAAGATGCCTTTTTAAGAAAGAGAGAAAAGGTTCAGCCTGTTCTCCCCACTCTTCAGGAGGCTCACGTCCAGGGGCCCGTGTGAAAGCTGTGGCCTCAGTTCTGGATCCTTCCACCGGTAGGGTCCGAGCTTGGGCAAAGCACCTTGAACACTTGGCATCTGGTAATGTCTCCCCAGGCTTGTGTAACTCTCCTGATATGTATTTTGGGGTTTCCAAATACTTTCCTATTTTCTTCATAAGGCAAAACATAGCCAAGAGAAACAGCATTTTGAAGGACTGCTTAGGGAAACCACTTTTGGGGACTCCACGAGGTTTCAGCCCACCCAGGACTGGCTGTCGTCTGGGAGAGGCAGATGTAGATGTTTCCGGTGACTTGCTCCATCAGGATGTGTGTCCTCTCCAGGGACCCCGGGTCAACTTCGACGGGGTCAACACCACAGAGGAGTTCTGCCAAGGAGTTCTTAAGTCTAAGCCAGAGATAAGAAAATCTCCCCATCGTTCCCTCCAGGTGCAGGAAAGGTGACTTCAGGATAGGGATTGATGTCACAAGCCAAACCCCAAAACTTGGGCACCATTGGGATGGTGCACGTTTCTTATTAAGTGCTTACTGTAACGTAAGTGACAATCATGGTGTTCGGCGCACGTGGAGGACACTTCGTGAGCTCAGCTGAGCCGGCCTCAGAAGCAGAAGGGGCGGCTGGGCCAGAGGCTGTGGTGGGCCAGGCTGTGTCTTGCTTCAGCCCCCTCCCCACCCTGCCTCCCCACCAGCTCTTGCCTCTTCCTCCTGCCAAGCCCTGAGGGGTTTGAGTGAAAAATGTGGCAGGTGGCCTTTTTTGTTCCAATATTGGAAAGAACAATCCGTGAATACTTCCTTTGAATACATCCAAATTAGAGCATGTGCTCGAGGGCTCTAGAGTATTGTAAACCTGAATTCCCGCTGTATTTTGGGGTTTCTGTTGATGGCTTCTGTGTGTCCTGAAAGCAGAATCGAGAGCTGTCTGGGGACCCTGGAGCCACAGCAGAGATTTGTGTTCCGAGGAGAGCAGGCGTGATGGTAATCGCTCTCACTTAAAGTCCTTTGAAGCCTCTAGAGCCAAACTGTCCAGTGTCTTCTTCAGCTTTAACAATGTGTGGTCTGTCATGCCCCTAACTGTTGGACGCAACCCCCGGTGGAGCCTTTGAGTGGGTCCGTGGTCCCCAGTTTGCCACAGCGAAGCTCAGCAGCGACCCGTAAAGGCGGCACTCTGGGACTCCAGGACCTCCTTCGTCATGCAGAGTGACAAATGCTGTCCTCCTTTGGAAGAGTAAATTTCGTGGCATTTCTTGATTAAAATGGATTTTTTGGGGGCGCCTGGGTGGCTCAGTTGGTTAAAGCCTCTGCCTTCGGCTCAGGTCATGATCTCGGGGTCCTGGGATCGAGCCCCACATGGGGCTCTCTGCTCAGCAGGGAGCCTGCTTCCTCCTCTCTCTCTGCCTGCCTCTCTGCCTACTTGTGATCTCTGTCTGTCAAATAAATAAATAAAATCTTTAAAAATAAATAAATAAATAAATAAAATGGATTTTTTTTCCTCTCTGATTTCATAATCTTGGCATTTAAGACAAGCGGTAAATGTAATTTTTAAATTATGTTAAGAGAGTTCCTAAGGCTTTGTCCTGGCCTGGTGGGGACACGTGGATGAGCTCAGAACGATATTGTGGGCAGCGTGGCAGGAGAGACATGGGAGAACATGGCCTTTGTACACGCAACGTTTTGAGATGTCCATATGAGATTTCGTTTTGTTTTGGGGTGTTTTGGGGTGTTGGGTTAAGTTTGGACAAAGCATTCTAGCTGTGGAGAGAATCTGAAATATGTAAAGTAAGTAGAAGTGAGCCATTGTGAATGGGTAAGGCGAGTGGAAAAGCAGGTTTTCTTAAGTTATTCACTAGGGAACTAACTGCAGTTCTTTCTAATCCTTTCTTTTTCTTCAAACCTGCTTTGCTGCAAGTTACAGGAAAGAAACGTAAGAAGACGTAATGGGACACTTCAGGGTGGGTTGAATGACATTGATCTTGGTGGACTTGTGTGTGAGTTTACGAGGTGGAAGCAATGATTTTTAAAATTCCTTAAAACCAACCATTCTTAAGCATATCTGAGAGATACAGTTTACTTACGAATTAAAAAGTCTTTTTTTCTCGGTCTCTTAAATTATAGCTTTCATGTAAGAAGGATGATTTGTATTTTCAGAGAAAAGTTGTTTCCTTTTCAAAGTTAGACCTTTTGAAAAGAATAATTACCTTTTCATTTGACTCTTTTCCTGTTTCTAACCTTAGGAAATCCAGAACAGTGTTTGACAAAAACTATTTTTTAAATTTATCTTTGACATCTGTCCCATTCCATTTTGCTTTGTGACCTCTTCATTTAACAATAAATTATCTTTAAAGAAACAAAACTTAGAGATGCCTCTCTTTTTTACAGTAAAATCATGTTTTGGTGAAGAAACATGAGAAAAACATCTCATCTTGAGAAATTTTAAGATGTGATTGTATTTTAATACCATGATACTTCTTTCTGGAGGAGCATTCCCCTTGGGTACAGAAAGATTTCACAGGCATCCCTCAGCACAGATAGTTTTAGGGAATTTGTTCACAGATTCAATGTGTCCTCTTTGCTAAAACCCATCTACCCTCAAATTATGACTGGGCCAGTCCCTTCCTTCCTACCTCTTCTTTCAAATTGCCTTTCTTGAGGCACCTGGGTGGCTCAGTGGGTTAAGCCTCTGCCTTCTGCTCAGGTCATGGTCTCAGGGTCCTGGGATAGAGCCCAGCATAGGGCTCTCCCCTCAGCAGGGAGCCTGCTTCCTCCTCTCTCTCTTCCTGCCTCTCTGCCTACTTCTGATCGCTATCTGTCAAATAAATAAGTAAAATATTTTTTTTTAATTGCCTTTCTCCCATCTTGCAGAAGAAATAGGTGTGTTAGTCTAACACATCTTTACTTGACCGTGGGACATTGCTCTGGGCGGGACAAACCTATGGGCACTGGACAAAGGGACAGTTAGAAACACTGGAATCAAAAAAAGAACAATAAAAAAAAAAAGAAACACTGGAATCAGGGAACCAGGACCCCACTGTAGGGCTCCTTGTCTATCAGTGTCCTTTACACACTCTTGTCAAGAATGAAGTACAGGGGCAGAAGTGAGGTTGGCCTGCCTATGGAAGTTCTTACTTCCAATATCTCGAAGTGAGGCAGCTGGAGTGATAACACAATTCACTTAATACCTACAATCTCCTCAATCTCAGACCATTGTCTTCCCTGATGGAAAGTCCCTTTGGGCAAAGTGTTGATAAGAGGAGTTGATAAGAATTATCTAAAGTGAAGGCATCTTATTTCACTCAAGTGTCAAATTCACCACAAGTCTTGGTGGCTTATCCGTTAATCTTTGAGTTACAACTTAAATATGTCCCAAGAATGCATATAATTATGTGTGTGCATGTGGGTACTTTTTTAAAGCCAGTCTCTTTTTTTTTCCATTTTTTTTTTTTAAAGATTTTATTTATTTATTTGTTAGAGAGAGAGAGAACGAGCACAGGCAGACAGAGTGGCAGGCAGAGGCAGAGGGAGAAGCAGGCTCCCTGCCGAGCAAGGAGCCCGATATGGGACTTGATCCCAGGACGCTGGGATCATGACCTGAGCCGAAGGCGGCCGCTTAACCAACTGAGCCACCCAGGCGTCCCTTTTTTTTTCCATTTTTTAAAATTTTGTTTATTTGGCAGAGAGAGAGAGAGAGAGAGATACCACAAGAGAGGGAACTCAAGCACAGAGAGTGGGAGAGGGAGAAGCAGACTTCCCGCAGAGCAGGGAGCCCGATGTGGGGCTCGATCCCAGGACCCTGGGATCATGATCTGAGCTGAAGGCAGAGGCTTCAACCCACTGAGCCACCCAGGCACCCCAAAGCCAGTCTCTTTTTAACAGAAATTAAGTCTAATTTGGCTGGCTCAGGTGACAACAAGAGCTAACACTGCCACTTAGGTTATATAGTGTAAATTTCCCATAAAATGAATGAGCTAATAGCAGTTCCAAGGTTATGTTGGAAAAATATTTAATGCATGTAGATTAAAGCTATAATTGTGTGTGCGTGTGTGTAGAGAGAAGCAAACATGTTGAAACTAATAATATTTCAATTTTGCCTCAAAAAATACCTTTCTAGGCATATCAGATTAAGCATATCTTGGTACCTCAAGAGAAAAAGTAGCAGGTGTAATGAATAATATGATAAATCTTAGGAAGCCATTTTCGTATACTTCCCAAAAATACGAGAAGGGAATAACTCTATTGACTAGGTAACAAATCCTATTGCAAGAAATACTTCTTCTCAAAACTGAATTCTTTTTTTTTTAAAAGACTTTATTTATTCATTTGACAGAGAGATAGAGCACACAAGTAGGGGGAACAGTAGGCAGAGGGAGAGGGAGAAGCAGGCTTCCCGCTGAACAGGGAGCCCGATGCGGGACTTGATCCCAGGACCCCAGCATCATGACCCGAGCTGAAGGCAGCTGCTTAATTGACTGAGCCACCTAAGAGCCCCCCCAAATTGAATTCTAATAATTTTATTTTAGAGCAGAATCACTACAAAGTGTTTCATTCATAACACTACTTCCCAAAATGCTTTCTATGGAATAAAATAAGGTTCTATGATCAAATAAGTTTGGAAAATGAAAAGCTGCAGATCCCAAATATGTTTATTGTGGGCCTTCATGGAACACCTGCCATTAGTCAGCTCTTGCTGTATATCAACCACAAAACCGTAGTGGCACACAGCAGCAGGCATTTATTTCTTGTGTAAAAATGGACAGGCCTGATCAGGCAGTTCTGCCCAACGTTAGGTGTTGAGTTCAACTTTGTTCTGCTTGTCTCTGAAGCAGGCTCCTTAGCTGTTAGCCCCAGGTTACACGCGGGCAATTTTATGTTTGGCCCCCAAGGCCCCAGACCACCAGACTTTGAGACCCTGGCTTTATTTCTTCTGCATTCCCTTTTGGTCCAGACCCCTGTAATTTGTTTTGTGGTTTCTTTAAGTTGTATCTATTGGCTGCCCACATCCCACTGTGAAACACCCTCTGATGGGGTGAGCGCTACACCTTCAGCAGGACAGCCTCTCCAGTGGCTGTGCAGCCGCCCCAACCTAAAATATCATTGCTCAAAACTCTCCCAGTAGACTGAGTGCTTCCTAGGGGCGAGAGGCTTTGCTGAAGGCTTTATGTAAGTACTGCATTTGATTCCCACTGCACTGAGGTAAATAGTTTCGTCCCTGTTTCCACATGTGTGAGGTTAGTGCTCAGAGAGGTTATACAATCTCCCCAAGTTCACACAGCTAGCACATAGCAGGAAAGACATAAATTCAGCCCTGATGTCAAAGCTCATCATTTTAACCACTGCACCGGGATATCTCATAGCAGAAAGGTGACTACAGGCCAGCTCCATTCTCACCATGCATGGAAAACGCCCCTGCAAAGCGACCAAGGCATCCTGTGGCCTCACTGTCCCATGCACCACACCCCCAGCCACTATGGTTGATCCAGAGGACAACCAAATTGCTCCACCCTCTGCTCTGCTGTCTTTACCTGGAGCCCTGCAGCATCAGGCAAGGTCCTGTGGCTGAGGATTATTGAGGATTTACACATGTCCTTTCTCTACCTCCCCATGGGGACACACCAAAGCCCTTGTTCCTCTTCGCTTGATTCTATAGGTGCCCCTCAACCTGGACAGCATCCCAGGGAGGGCCATTCCCATCTGCTTGACGGCTGCTGTTAGAGCTGGCTGCTAACCTAGAGAGTCTAGGGAGAGGACAGGGCTTTTCCAAAAGTCCCTTTGCTATATTTTGTCACAGTATGGTATCAACTTTGTAAAGGCCATTTAAGGAAAGGTGAGAAGAGGGCTGCTCTGTCAGCTGGGGCTAGCAGGGACCAAGATGACCACTTTCCCTTCACTTTCAAAAAAGCATTCTGTAATGTTTTGTATTGGCTTTCAACTTCTCCCAAGTACAATGCAGTCGTAACCTGGAAGGCAGGAACCTGATCTTAAACCTCCACTCTGTCCCTCTTGGGCCCTGCACCATGTTGATAGAGACTACCCCACCCTGGACCTCTGGATCTGCATCTTTTTGCCTGAGGAAGGCCTCTAGGAAATGCCAGGAAATTAACACCCCCTCCAGGACCATCCCTCAGCCAAGGCCTATGGGCAGTAGAACGGCCCAGCTCCCTCAGGCTCAGGCTGGAGAATCCTCACAATGTTTCCTGGTGGGATTAAGCTCCCAGTTACCCAATATGGAAATTGGTTTAACCGTGCCCCTGGATTGGCTGTTTTCCCTCCCTGTGCCTTCTCTACTGAGCTTTTCTTTAGATCCCAAATAATCTATTTCCATTTGAGTCTTTGTCTCAAGCTGTGCTTCTGGAGAACCCAAACTAACGCAACACCTTGGCCCCCACTCAATAAATATTGGAGCAAAGGAAGAATATTAACTTAGGACAAGTAGTGTAGCAGGACCTTTTTAATGCTCTAGAACTTTGCTTAAAATGCTGTTTTAGGGGATTCGAGGAGGAATACATACATACATATATATATATATATATATATATATATATGTATATGTTTTTTTTTAAAGATTTTATTTATTTATTAGTTAGAGGGAGAGAGAGAGAGCACCAGCACAGACAGAGAGGCAGGCAGAGGCAGAGGGAAAAGCAGGCTCCCTGCCGAGCAAGGAGCCCGATGTGGGACTCGATCCCAGGACGCTGGGATCATGACCTGAGCCGAAGGCAGCCGACTAACCAACTGAGCCACCCAGGCGTCCCTATATGTTTTTTTTTTTAATGAAGTAAGCTTCAGGTGTCTGATGCTATAATGTGATCACCACCACAAGTCTGCTTACCACCCATCACTGAGCCCCCTCACCTGTTTCCCCCACCCTCAACCCCCTTCCCCTCTGGCAACCGCCAATTTGCTCCCTTGGGAGGACCATATTTAGAAGAGAAGCAGTACTCCTTTTGAGACTACTCATAATTATCTCCCAGGGATGGAGTTCTGGAACTCAGTTATTTTGAAGATCACATAAGGGCAGGGAATGTATGTAATTAAAAAAAAAAAAAAAAGCCTCCGGGATATTTGGGGCATTTTCCTTGGGCCTAGAGAAGCATGCTGTGTGAGGAGTTTCACCCATTAAATTAGCTTTAGATTTAGAATCGATATAATTTACACACTTTCTCTTTTAGAGAAGATTACAGATGTCTGTGATGAGAAATTAAGTAACAAAGAGATGCCAGATTATCTAAGAAAAAAGAAAATCAGAAAGAGCTCTGTCCATTACATGGCTTCTGTTCAGGAACTGTGCCTTCCCCAGGCCACGAACGGCACCCTGGTGGACGGAGAGGCTGACCTCATCGACACACCAGACATCTGCTTCCTTCAGATGGTCTGATTTCCTTTTATTATTATTCTTTGGTAACAAAAAGCTGGTGGTGCAGGGAAAGCATCAGGCTGGATTTTCATTCTGGCGCAGCAGCAGCCAGGTCAGAGGGCAGCAGTTTGGGAGCGAGGCTTCCTTCAAAGCAGGGCCTGCCGTCTGGGCTGCTGTCTTTATCGCAGAGGTACAGAGGGTTCTCGGGGCTCTCCTCGACACCCAGGTCAGAGTGGAAGCCCTTGAGAGCCAAAATGCGGTACCGCTTCCTCCGGTTCTGCTTATATAGGCGAATCCTTTCTTTTTCCGCCTCTGGGTCAGTGAGAACTCCGTCCCAACGCAGGCTTTCGTTGATCTGGTTGGAGAGGTTCTCTTCTATTTCATCGAAATGGGGGAGATTTACAGTGGAGTAAGGCGGGATGGGCTTGTTTTCATCTTTGTCCTGTTTGTGCTCTTGCCTGGGGCCATGATCTTTGCTGGAACTTAAGATGTCTTGAAAGGATGAGGACAGCTGCTGACTCTTCAGTCCTCGACTCTGCTGTTTATCTGCTGAGCAGATCAAGGGTGTTAGCCTGTGTGGTCAGGCTTGCCCTCAGCCTGCTCTGGTGTGATGCCCAAATTCCCAGAGATGTGGGGGCGTGGAGACCCTTCCTGACCTAGAGCTCAAAGAGCCAAGCCCAAGGGCCTCCTACACACCCACTAGCTCTAGGCTTTTAGTCAAATCATTTTGGGGAAGGATGAACGGTTTACTGAGCACATACTATAGGCCGGGTCCTTTGGATAAAGGTGATAAGCCTTATTTTCCAGGTGAGGAAACTGAAACTCCAAAAGTCTACCTGACCAATATCACATAGTGAGAAGCAGGGGTCAGGATTTGAACACAGGCCTGGATCCCAGTGCCCTGTTCCTATTCTTTCCACCATGCCATTCATGCTCTCTATCTCACCCAGGTACCTTCCAGTTTAAAGACTCTATGACTCCACCCAGAGTCTGGACTTGTTTATGATGGGAAGAATGGAGAACAACAGAAAAGCTTCCTAAATCTGATTGTGGAAAACAATATCATGCCCAGACAGTAACTATTTCTGCTGTGTGGCCTGTACTGAGGTTTGTTTTTTTTTTTTACATTAATACCATTTCTGAATTATAGAGCCCTCATGTAAAATACTATAAGCTGTGGTTCTTTCATCAGCTTATCCTTCTGCTTTTAGGGTAGACAGAAATCCCGCCCCCCCCCCCCAAAAAAAAGAGAAAATAAGAAAACAATCCTCTCTGGACATTTTTATTTCTTCCTATTCCTCAAAAACTATTTGGTGTCCCCGCTGACCATAAGAGTTACATGCCACTATTATTTCCAGAGTCAGAAACTAAGCCAAAAAGACAATAAGTTTCCTAATTTGGTTTTGCAGATACACGTGGGGCTTTCTGACCTCAACTCCAGAACTTTTTTCTTGCCTATGAAGATTCCACCGGAGGAAGTCATTATAGCCTTCCTATTGCTCCCTTTCCCAAACCACAAGGATGACATGGGGAAGGCTGCCACTCCCCCTGCCTCCAGCTTATGAGTGGTGCCAGCTCTACACGCAACAGGCCAGGGCCCAGAAACTTGAACCAAGGACTACCCATGCTAGAGGTGAGAGCCACCTCCCTGACAGTGAAAGGCCCAGAAAGGGACCACACCAGTGGAAACTTACCACTCACAGGCAGGTGCCTTCTATGTCATCGTTACACTCTCTCTCCATAAACTGGGTGCTCAGTGCCTTTGTCAAGAAATCTGAAGGGTGCTGGGACAGGAACTTGAGATATTCGTACTCCGTGGGCTTGTGGCAGGTGTTGGTGTGTGTATGAAGTGTTTGCAAGAGGTGGGGTTTATGCACCTGAGTGTGTTGCCAAGTACTCATATGTATGTGTCGCCTGGTAATGTATGTGCTGGTTGAGGTATCTGTACTTTAGTTATATTTGATGATTATAATACTATAAGGGGGGGGTGCCTGGGTGGCTCAGTGGGTTAAGCCTCTGCCTTCGGCTAGGGTCATGATCCCAGGTCCTGGGATTGAGCCCCACATCAGGCTCTCTGCTCAGCGGGGAGCCAGCTCCCCCCCCTCTCTCTGCCTGCCTCTCTGCCTACTTGTAATCTCGGTCAAATAAATAAATAAAAATCTTTAAAAAAAATAAAATAATACTATAAGGGGATGTTGTTGAGGCTGTTGGGGATTACAAGTATGTAGCAGTGACTGGTGTGAGCATGTGCAGTTGAGGGCAGGAGACAGCCTGTGCAGGAAGGATTCTTTCTATGCATTTACAGTAAGTCTACATAACATCGAGAGGGCAGGTGCCCCTAACACAGGGGGCAGAAAGCAAAACCCTGTGTTTCTGTGCCTGTTTGTCACCAGTGTCTTAGTCTCTTAGGCTTGGGGTAAGTCTTTGTGAAGATGGGGGTATCTCTGTAGGAGGGCTTGACATTTCTTTGGGGAAAGTGTGGTTATTTTAGATTCTGAATTTTAGCTCATGGATTAGGAAATGGAGAGGGTGTTCGTGCAAAGCTGAGTTGCTGTGTGGAGCTGGGAGGCTCTGCAGGAATAACGCTGGGGATGTTGAGGATCTCTGTGGGGGTAGAGGGTCTCCATGAATGTTGAGAATTCTCCATGCAGGATTTGGGGTCCCTGTGGACATGTATCGTTTTTATGGGCTGGGCTGGGGCATCACTGTGTTGCGTTAAGTGGTATGTGTGGGGAGCGGGAGGACCTCTGTTTGGAACTGGCGACTTTCTGTCTCTGGTCTGAAGTGGTCCCCAAGTAGATGGCGGTCTCTGTGAGGAGTGGGGACAGGTGACCTCGGAGAAGAAACTGGTATTGGAGCCCAGGCTGCTGCGCTAGCTGCTCCTCTTACCATCCCCCTTGCCAGACCCCTTGGTCTTCTTCTTCTTCTTTTTCTTCTTCACCTTCCGTTTGTTAAATTCTGAGGCGCTGCCTGAGATGGGGGGCAGTCTGGCCCCCAGAGAGGCCGCAGTGCCGCCCTCTCGCTCCTCCTCGTCGTCCTCATCGTCCTCGCCCTCTTCGCCGTACCCCGACGCCCCCACCACACCGCGGCAGTCCATCCGCCCTCCGCGCCGCCACCTGCGCCAGGGACAGCCCGAGACCCCTGCCGCAGAGCCCGCGGCCGCAGGAGCTGAGCGGCCGGTCAGCGCCACGCGTTTCCATGGCGACCGCTACACACCGCGCGTGCGCAATCCGGGAGCTGCCGCCTAGGGGCCCGCCTGGGACCTTAGGTGTGCGCATGCGCCTTTCAGCCTGCGTGAGACCTTGGCACGGTCTGATGTGCGTTCTGGGAGGAGTGAGTGGAGAGTTTATAAAACTTGCCCTGACACGTAAGTCCACCTCAGTGCCTTTTAAAATGCTGTTGGTCGTCTCCCTAAATTTTTATGTCCCGAGTTCCAGTCTTGAGCGTCTACCGTGGCCTTTCAAGCCCAATGCACCTCCAACAAACTTACTTCTCCGTGGTTCTCGGTGAACAAAACAGCTAGACCTGGGGAAACCTGGCGGCCCTCCCTCCTCGACGCTCGCCCAGGCCGGGACTCACGGCCATGCCTGGCACTTGAACTTCTGGACCCCCGTCCTAAATGGTCTCTCTGCTTCCAAAGCCTCCTCCCAAGTTCTTTATCCGCACACCTGCTGCCACGAACTTATAAAGGCAATTGGCTGGCTATTTTCAGTCTCTCGCTTAAAGCCCTCCAGTGGGTCCCCGTCACAATACCTTACAAGGCCTGGCGTGATCTGTCTGCTTTTCTTGACAGGTTTATCCACCACAGATTGTATTTTCCAAAAACGGCTGCAGTAATAGCGCCTATCCTGCCATGCTCTCCGAAAATTTTGCCGCTTCCACATCCAGCGACAGAGTCTAATTCCACTCCGCTTCAATCTAGGTGGGTTTGGTTGACTCACTTGTAACCCATGGAATGTGGTGAAAGTGATGCTGTCCCTTCTTAGCTGGGTCATAAAACATAATGCAACAGTATCCTTGTTAGCTCTGGAGACCTGAGCCCCCAGGAAGGAAGTCTGAGTACCTAGAGGGTGCCATGCTCTGAAGAAGCCAAACTAGACCACATGGAAAGACCATAAAAGGGAGAGAGAGCGAGATGCCCCAGCTGCTCCAGTCCCCGATTTCCCACATCCAGCTAGAGTCTGAGTGCAACAGCAGGAGAGACCACTCCCCTACCCCCCAGGCCAGTCTCTCCCTGCCAAGCCCTTCCTGAGTTCCTGACCCAAAGAAATTGTAAGAGATAATAAAATGATTATATTGGCTGACATTTCTAAGTTTTAGGGTGACAAGATACGCAGCAATAAGTAACTGGAGCGTCAATTTTTTATTTTAGACATTCTAGTTTATACGAAGTCAGTCGTATTTCCCTGTGGTGGTATGGGCCATTTCCCTGAGGACTAACGATGCTGAGCACTTTTTCGACTGTGTGTTGGCCACTTGTATATCTTACTTTGTGAGGTGTCTGTCAGAAGTCTTTTCCCATTTTGTAACTGGAATGTTTTTATTTTTAGTGTCAATTTGTAAGAGCTCTTCACATGTCTTGATATAAATCCTTCGTTAGTGTTACGGCTAGAAAGATATTTTTCCAGATCTGCAGCTTGTCAGTTATTTTCTTCTTAGTGTCTCTTGATAAACAGACATTTTAAATTCTGTGGAAGCCATTTTAGTAGGATTTTTTTTTTCCTTTTTGTAGCCTACCTAAAGAGTCTTCCCTTATTCCTAATCACAAAGATAGTCTTCTCTGTTTTCTTCAAGAAGCTTTATGGTCCTGGAGTTTAAGGTTAGGTCCATGATCCACCTCAAATTAATTTTGTGAATAAGAATCAGATAAGGTCAAGATTCACTTTTTCCCAAATGGATTTCCAGTTAATTCAGCAATTTTCTTTCTTTCTTTTTTTTTTTTTAAAGATTTTATCTATTTATTTGACAGAGAGAGAGATCACAAATAGGCAGAGAGGCAGGCAGAGAGAGAGAGAGAGGGAAGCAGGCTCCCTACTGAACAGAGAGCTGGATGCAGGGCTCGGGCTCGATAATTTAGCAATTTTCATTGAAGAGACATTCCTTTCCCCATTGACTTGACTTGGCACTTTTTGGGAAAATCAACTAGCTATATGAATCCATTTCTGGGTTCTGTTCTGTTGCATCAGTGTATTTGTCTCTCCTTCCACTGATACCACACTGTCCTGGTTATTGTAAGTTTTTTAAAATTTTATTTTATTTATTTATTAGAGAGAGCGAGAGAGAGCAGAAGTGGGGGTTGGGCGAGGAGGGGTAGAAGGAGAGGGAAAAGCAGACTCCCTGCTGAGTACGAAGCCTGACATGAGGCTCCATCCCAGGACCCTAAGATCATGACCTGAGCTGAAGGCAGACACTTAACTGACTGAACCACCCAGGCGTCCCTCTGGTTCTGGTCAGCTTTGTAGTAAATGTTGGTATCAGGTAGTTTGTGTCCTCCGGCTCTGTTCATTTTGAAGATTGTTTTGACTATTCTAGAGCCTGGGCTTTTCCATCTACATTTTTCAAATCATCTTATCTATTTCTTCAAAATAGCCTGCTGAGATTTTGATGGTGATTGCATCAGGTCTGTCAAGCTTGGCACTCTTCTGCTCAGTAATGACAGTCATTAGTATTGACCCACACATAGGCATGTGTGGCCACATTACTCTGTAAGTTCTGTTCTGTTACTCAGTCCTCTCAGACACTGGCAAGCTCTCAGTTTTGTCCAGCACAACTCTATACATGGTGAATGCTTGGAATCTGCCCCTCACCTATCTGCTTTTCTCCCTAGGAGCTAAATAGAATGTAAATGACAGAGATCCTCTGTGCAAATTATCACCTGCTGGATGAGATGTCAGGGTTTACTTTCCAGGTACACTGCCCTACTGCCCCTGGTACTTGCAGACAGGTGCTTGGAAAGGCTATCTTTTCTTCCTTTCCAAGAAAGGCTGGCATGTCTTCCCTCTCAGCTGGTCCTCCTTGCCTGGGTGCTCATCTGGCAGGAAGCAGCTTGCCCACATTTCTATTCCTGATTTTGGTGAAGGTTGCATTGAGGTTATGCTGAGCCAGCCAGTCAGCTTTGAAAGGGAAAATTCACATCCAGCAAAGAAATACATTATTTTAAAAGAGTTTATTTATTCATGTATTTGAGAGAGAGAGAGAGGAGTGTGAGTGGGGGGAGGAACAGAGGAAGAGGGACAGACAGATTCCCTGCTGAGTGGGGAGCTCAATGCAGAGCTCAATCCCATGACCATGAGGTCATGGCCTGAGCCAAAATCAAGAGTTGGATGTTTAACTGACTGAGCCACCCAAGACCTCAGGAATGCATTTTTGGTATTTTGGGGTTTGCATTTTTTGTTTTGTTTTTTTTTTTTCTTTAAGATTTTATTTATTTGATAGAGCGAATGAGAAAGAGCACGAGCAGGGGTGAGGGGTAGAGGGAGAGGGAGAAGCAAACTCCACGCCGAGCAAGGAACCCAATGTAGGACTCCATCCCAGGACCCCAGGATCATGACCTGAGCCAAAGGAAGATGCTTAGCTGACTGAGCCACCCAGGCGTCTGGAATGCAGTTTTGAATGATCATAAAAATCTCTTGGAAATAGAGATTGGGGAAGTATATCCCAATTTGATGGATGAAGAATCGGAGATGCAAAGTGACTTGCTCAGGCTCTCTGTGTTAATTAGCTACCAAATCAGGCCTGAAATTGCAACTGAACTAATGGGAGCTCCCTCCTTGGTGAGTTCCAGATAGAGACTACACCAGGTGGAGTGTCAGACAGAAGAAACTTTATTTGCAGCAAATAAGGAGATCACAGGGAATAACTTCCAAAGCTATAACTTGCCATGCTGTGACTCCCCGAGCAAGGATCAATATTCAGAAAGAATATTATCATTGTATTAGAGGTGAGCATCAGGTCACAAATGGGTCTTAAGGAAATATGCCTAAGCATGCATATGTTGTATGTTACGTTAATGAGGTTCAGTTCTTTTTTTTTTTTTTTTTTATTAGAGAGAGAGGGAAAGAGAGCTAGCGAGCACAGGCAGACAAAGTGGCAGACAGAGGCAGAGGGAGGAACAGGCTCCCTGCCGAGCAAGGAGCCCAATGTGGGACTCGATCCCAGGACACTGGGATCATGACCTGAGCCGAAGGCAGCCGCTTAACCAACTGAGCCACCCAGGCGTCCCGAGGTTCAGTTCTTGATCTTGGGGTTGTGAGTTCTAAACCCATGTTGCAGGTGAGTTTGCTTAAAAAAAAAAAAAAGCAGGTGAGCAGTAAATGTCAGGTCTTGGAGTCTTGCTGGTGACAAAACCCACATTCCTAGTTCTACATCTCTTGCACGAAAGCAGTCGATTTTACCATGATCTTCACCAACCGAGAGAAGAGATGACAGTATTTTTTTTTTTAAAGATTTTATTTATTTATTTGTCAGAGAGAGAGAGCATAGGCAGACAGAGTGGCAGGCAGAGGCCGAGGGAGAAGCAGGCTCCCCACTGAGTAAGGAGCCCGATGCGGGACTCGATCACAGGATGCCGGGATCATGACCAGAGCTGAAGGCAGCCACCCAACCAACTGAGCCACCCAGGCGTCCCGACAGTATTTTTTTTTTTTAAGATTATTTATTTAGGGGCGCCTGGGTGGCTCAGTGGGTTAAGCCTCTGCCTTTGGCTCGGGTCATGATCTCAGGGTCCTGGGATCGAGTCCCACGTCGGGCTCTCTGCTCAGCAGGGAACCTGCTTCCCCCACTTCTCTCTCTCTGCCTGCCTTTCTGCCTACTTGTGATCTCTCTGTGTCAAATAAATAAATAAAACCTTAAAAAAAGAGATTATTTATTTATTTGACAGAGAGGGAGGTCACAAGTAGGCAGAGAGGCAGGCAGAGAGAGAGGGGGAAGCAGGCTCCCTGCATCAGGGAGCCCGATGCGGGGCTTAATCCCAGGACCCTGAGATTGTGACCTGAGCTGAAGACAGAGGCTTAACCCACTGAACCACGAGGTGCCCTGAGATGATAGTATTTTTATAATTGTTGCATCTTCCCTGTTTATACTTTGTCTTTGTGGTCTTAATGGCTGGTATTGTTTTGAGCAGGTAAAAGTTGAGGTCTCTTTGTGAGAATCAAGTTCTCTTTGTAAGAATCAAGTTTTCCCTTTGGCCAGAGCTTTATGTGGGCCTGCCTTGGAGAGCTTGTGACTTTACCCCTTCCTGGTACCTGCTCAGCCTGGGTCCCTGTGGCTGGCTGGGCTGCTGGCTTCTGCTCCCTGCTCTGTCCTGCCCACTGTCTCCATGCTGTCAGTTTATTTCCCAAGGCCACCAGGCAGTTCCCACTGTTCAGCAGCATCAGCCTTAGACTTGGGCAAGGGGAGACCCCATCCCCTTGAAGTGGGGTCTTGTGCTTCACGGGACCCCACTCTGACTCTCCTCCAGCTCTCTCCCTCCGTAACTTACAGGAAGTCTGTGGAAACGGAGTGCTCCCTCTCCCCCATCCTTTAACCCACAATCTGAGTCCCTAACATTTTGGATTTTATTGCCCAAATGGCCCAGCCCCTTTGTAGGGCCTGTCTGGGCCTCTTTCCTGAGTCTGTCCTCCCGAGTAGCCTAGGCCAAGAGCAGCATAGCTGGCAACTCAATAGGCAGACTGAGGTGTCCAGACCTATGCATTCAAGGACCTTGTCAGTGCAGGACGAAGCTGGGAATGGGAAGAGGGGTGGCAAGCCATGGGCTGGGTGCAGAACCCCAAAGACACTGAAATTTTCAATTAAAATCTAGCTTCCCAGATTGTTATGAAGGTCTCTGTCAAGGTGGGAAATGATACATATTTTATTTAACAGTATGTCAATTTAATTTATAACTTTTAATATTTAGACATATGGTATGTGGGCCTCTGTTTCTACTCTTGCCCCAGGCTTTGCAATTGTTAAGAGCAGGTCTGTTCTTTATCTTTCCTCCTTTTATTATCCACTCCAACTGTTTCCTGATTTTCACTTTTAATTAGCAATAATCGCGCCTCGGATAAACCTCATTGCCTATTATACTGCCACTGCGCAAAGCTGATTTTCACTTTTAAATAACAAAAATTCAGCTAAATAAATTTGAAGATCTAATTGGCCTTATTAATCTATTCATGAATTGACCAGTATCCTGATATCTAGCAAGTGGAGAGATGCTCCGCTAAGCCAAAGGAAAGAAAGGTTTTTAAAGACAGAGGGGGAAAAAAGGAAGGGAAGAAGGAAGGGATGTGGGAAGGAAGGAGGGAAAGGAAGAAGAAAAAGGAGGGAGGGAGAGAGGAAGAAAGGAAATTATTAGCAAGGAATGCATTGTTTAGGCAAGATTGCCCTCCTAAGGGGAATAGAAGGGTTCTATCAGTAAATTTCCTAGCATTGACCAGATAATTCCATGTTAACTGGTTACAGTTAAAGGTTACATTGCTGGGGGTTTGAAACTGCACTTAGGTTAGGTATGAAATCTTGTTAGCTGACTGGGCCCACGTGGTGCCATTTTGGGCCTGTGGTTTTCTTTTAATATACACTTCATACCTCCTGTTACCTTAAAAAAAAAAAAAAAAAGTTAAAGGAAAACCCTACAACCAGTTAAATAAATTGCATCGTATCCATATGGTGGAGTCCCTGGCAGCTTCTGAAACAGAATGAGGCAGCTTGATTTAGACTGATTCAGGACAGAGGCCAAGAAAGTGCTCATGGAGGAGAATAGTGCAGAGCAGTGTAAATAGTCTGCTAACACCTGCTACCCCCCCTCACTTCCCGCCAGCCCCACTGAGCTTGCTGCTTCCTCAACATGTTGGGACAGCTCAGCTCCCGTCTTTATGCTTGCTGCCCCCAGAACACTCTTGTTCTAGATGTCCTGCCTCCATTCTAAAGGGTACCAGAATATGCCACCCCAAAATATACCTCTTTGGAATATGGTTTATTTTGAGCTAAAGGCCACTGAGAACTTGCAGACACAGGAAAAGCTCTAAAAAGCTCTTGTAAAGGAAATTGACATTTATAAGTGAAATTTACATTTGCAGAGAGGTCTCCCTCCTCCATACCAGAAGAAGTGAACTCTTAATTCCAGAAATCACTGACTTAAATCTGCATAACAAACCTTACTAGACAAACCTTGCTTACCATACTCCCCCTGGTCACCTTCCCCTGTTCCGTGGCCACCTAGAAGCCTCAAATCCCTTTGCTTTTGTTTGACTTAAGGTAGTATGCAAGCCTCAAGCACCTGGCCCTCCTCCTTGACCACATTTTCTTCTCTGTAAGCTCTGGCATAAGGTATTTAAAACTTTTATTCTCTTGAAATCTGTTTTCTATCAGTCTAATTCACAGATTCTAGCTACCAAACCTTGGAGGATAGATACAGTTCAAATATTACCTTATGAGAAGCCTTTCCTGACTACTGTCCCTGACTGTCCTTTATTTTCCTCCAGAGTGCTCACCATTCTTTGATGTCTACATCTAGTTGTCTGTGCATCTTCTGTCTGTTTCTGCAAGAAAATAAGCTGGAAACTTTGTTTTGTTCACTGCTGTACCTCCAACACTTAAAGCAGTGCTTGACATACAACACGCATTCAATAAATACTTACTAGGGGCGCCTGGCTGGCTCAGTAGGAGGAGCGTGTGACTCTTGATCTTGGGATCATGGGTTTGAGCCCCACACTGGGTGTAAAAATTACTAAAAGTAAATAAACTTTAAAAAATGCTTATTAAGTAACACATGCGTGAACAATATATGCCATATATAGGGCACCTAGCTGGTTCAGTCGGTTGAGCATCTTATTTTTGGTCTCAGCTCTGGTCCTGATCTCAGGGTTGTGAGTTCAGGCCCTGCATTGGGCTGTATGCTGGCATGGAACATACTTTAAAAAAATAAAAATAAAAAATATACATACACACACACAAATATATATCTCTCTATATATTTATATATCTGGCAAAGTGCTGAAAGGATATATAAATATCAGGTAAAGTAGTTGTCTCTTTGAGAGGAAGGGTGAGACTACTTTCCCTTTATCTTCTTTTGTGATGCTTAACTTTGTTGCCCAATGCATATAGTACTTATTTTTTAATCTTTTTTTTTTTAAGGTTTCATTTATTTATTTGACAGAGAGACAGAGATCACAAGTAGGCAGAGAGGCAGACAGAAAGAGGTGGGGGAGCCAGGCTCCCTGCCAAGCAGAGAGTCTGATGCGGGGCTCAATCCTGGGACCCTGAGATCATGACCTGAGCCGAAGGCAGCGGCTTAACCCACTGAGCCACCCAGGCGCCCCTATAATACTTATTTCTAAAGTGATTTTTTAAGGGGCACCTGGGTGGCTCAGTGGGTTAAAGCCTCTGCCTTCGGCTCAGGTCATGATCTCAGGGTTCCGGGATCAAGCCCCACATGGGGCTCTCTGCTCAGTGGGGATCCTGCTTCCCCTTGCCTCTCTGTCTGCTTGTGATCTCTGTCTGTCAAATAAATAAATAAAATCTTTAAGAAAATTTAAAAAAAAATGATTTTTTAAGTTCCATAAATTCATCAACAGGAGTAAGAATTTTATTTTACTTTATTATTTAAACAAATTTTTTAAGAGGAAGAATTTTAAAAATGTGGTTGAGTCCCATGATGGAGTTGATTTTATTTTATTTTTATTATTTTTTTAAAAGATTTTTATTTATTTATTTGACAGAGATCACAAGTAGGCAGAGAGGCAGGCAGAGAGAGAGAGGATGAAGCAGGCTCCCCACCAAGCAGAGAGCCCGATGCGAGCCTCGATCCCAGGACCTTGGGATCACGACCCGAGCCGAAGGCAGAGGCTTTAAACCACTGAGCCACCCAGGCACCCCGAATTGATTTTATTTTATGGGAATGAAAAGTAAACAAGGTATGGTCAAGTGGGACCACATGGATGTTGAGCAGAAAAGTTGCCAAATACAGATAAGCAAATCTATAGGGTCAGAAAGCAGGTTACTGGTTTCCAGGGGGGTGGGAAGAAGGGGGAAACAGGAAGTAATTACTTAACGGATGTGGGGGTTTCTTTTAGTTTGATGAAACATTTTGAAATTAGAGAGATGTGGTGATTGCACAACACTGTGAACACAGTAAATGCCCTGTGCTGTACATTTTAAAATGGTTAATTGTAGGGGTGTCTGGGTGGCTCAGTGGGTTAAGTGTCTGCTTTTAGCTCAAGTTATGATCTTAGGGTCATAGGATCGAGCCCTAAGCCAGGCTCTGGGCTCAGTGGAAAGTCTGCTTGAGATTCTCTCTCTCTCCTTCTGCCCCTCCCCTTCTCTCAAATATAATAAATAAATAAAATCTGTAAATAATAAAGTGAGTTCATTTTAACTGAGCAGTTATGCGTCACCTGGGTGGCTCAGTGAGGTAAGCATCTGCCTTCTGCTCAGGTCATGATCTCGGGGTCCTGGAATGGAGTCCCAAGTCAGGCTCCCTGCTCAGCAGGGTGACTGCTTCTCCTTCTCTCCCTCCTCCTCCCCCTGCTTTGCTCTCTCTCTCAAATACATCAATAAAGTCTTTTAAAAATAAATAAATAAAACATGGAGAATGTTACCATTTACAGAAAGTTTAAAGCACAAAAAGCCAACATTATATTTCATTTTAGGATGCACAGTTATATAGAAGTATAAAGGAATGCAGGGAAACCAGAAACACTAAATTCTAGAAAAGGTTTCCTCTGGAGGTTGGGAAGTGATCAGGACCAGAAAGGTTATACAAGGCGCTTCCACTGTATTGGGAACGTTTCATTTTTTAAAAATTTGAAATTCTTTTTCAAGTAGTCTCTATATCCAATGTAGGGCTGAAACTCATGACCAAGATCTTGATCACGATCAAGAATCGCATACTCTACTGACTGAACCAGCCAGGTACCCCAGAAACATTTCATTTTTTTTTTTTTTAAGATTTCATTTATGTATTTGAGAGAGACACACACAGGGAGAGAGGGAACACAGCAGGGGGAGTGGGAGAGGGAGAAGCAGGCTTCCTGCTGAGCAGGACTCTGGGATCATGACCTGAGCTGAAGACAGACACTTAATGACTGAGCCACCCAGGCGCTCTGAAACACTTCATTTCTTAAGCTGAGCAGCAGGTACATTGTGTGTGTGTGTACACAACTTATTTTGTTTTTAGAGAGGGAGATGGGGGGCGGGCAGAAGGAGCGAGAATCTTAAGCGGGCTCCACAGCCATCACTGAGCAGATGTGGGGCTGGATCTCAAGACCCTGACCTGAAACCAAGAGTCAGATGCTCAACCAACAGAGCCACCCAGGCATCCCCATATATGTGTATTTTATGTTGTTCCTTATACCTTTACGTAGGTCTAAAATACATTTTTTAAGTTTTTATTTTTATTTATTTTTTAAAATATTTTATTTATTTGACAGAGATCACAAGTAGGCAGAGAGAGAGAGAGAGGAGGAAGCAGGCTCCCCGCTGAGCAGAGAGCCCGATGCGGGGCTCGATGCGGGGCTCGATGCGGGGCTCGATGCGGGGCTCGATGCGGGGCTCGATGCAGGGCTCGATGCAGGGCTCGATCCCAGGACCCTGGGATCATGACCTGAGCCGAAGGCAGAGGCTTTCACCCACTGAGCCACCCAGCTGCCCCGGGTTTTAGCATTTTAAATACTCTCTACACCCAAAGTGAGGCTTGAACTCATGACCCTGAGATCAAGAGTCGCACGTCCTTCCCGCTCAGCCAGTCAGGCAGGCACTCCTGTCTAAAATGTGTTCTAAGCAATTCAGAACTTCACACAACTTTAGGCTGCACACTTCCTAAGGATCCTATTATCTGCTGTGTCACCTCCATTCATATGTTGAAATCCCAACACCTCCACCATCTCAGAATGTGACTGTATTTAGAGAGAGGATCTTTAAAGCGGTAATAAAGGAAAATCTGGATATTAGAGCGGGCCCCAGTTCACTGTGACTGGTTTCATTATAATTAGGTCATAGACTTGCACAGAGGGACAACCAGGTGAGGACACATCAAGAAGAGTCTCCTTGTCTGTAAGCCAAGGAGAGAGGCCTTGGAAGAAACCACTCCTGTCAGCACCCTGATCTTGAACTTCTACCCTCAATAAATGTGGGAAATAAATTTCTGTTGTTTAACCCCCTGCAATCTGTGGTACTTTGTTGTGACAGGCTGAGAAGACTCATCATCCCAATTATTGTCTTCTACCTTCCCCCAACACCCCACTCCCGACCCACTCCATCCCTCTTCCCCACAGACCACAGCTTTACCTTTCCACCTCCTGTTCTCCACCTGATACCAGGCCAAGTGACTTCCTGGTATGTTTAGCCCCAGAGCAGACAAATACAGCACGGAAAAGAGTCGGGTCTGCCATTGACCGAAAGGCTAATCCTCCCATCTCCTGGTTTTAACTTTTTTTTTTTTTTAAGATTTTATTTATTTATTTGACAGACAGAGATCACAAGTAGGCAGAGAGGCAGGCAGAGAGAGAGGGGGAAGCAGGCTCCCTGCCGAGCAGAGAGCCCGATGTTGGGCTCCATCCGAGGATCCTGGGATCATGACCTGAGCCGAAGGCAGAGGCTTTCACCCACTGAGCCACCCAGGTGCCCCTGGTTTTAGCATTTTAAATACTCTCTACACTCAAAGTGAGGCTTGAACTCATGACCCTGAGATCAAGAGCCAGCCAGCTGCCCAGATGCCCCTTGTTTTTAGCATTTTAAAAACCCATGTCCAGACCCTGTAGGAGCTGGGGTTCCAGAGGGAGAAACTGGCAGGAGCTTGGAGAACTGTTTGGGCTTACCTAAGGCCTGGGGTGGTGAGTTTGGGGAGGACCCACGTGCCCCATCCTGGCTGGCTACTTCTTGTGCTGGTTTTACCTGTAGGGGCTCTGGAACTAGACTGGTGGGATTGCAGTCCTAGCTCTTGCTACTTATTTGCTGTGTGACCTGGGGGAATACTTAGCCTTTCTGTTTCTCTGTTTTCTCATCTTTTGAATAGTGTACTTACATCCTAGAGTTGTGGAGAGGATTAAGTGAGTTTTTGAAAACCCTTAAACCTAGTCCCTCATGCCTGTGAGATAGGGAAACCTGCTTTTTGCTCCTTTTCCTACTTTGTTCTTTTTCTTTTTTTTTTTTTTTAAAGATTTTTATTTATTTGACAGAGACAGCAAGAGAGGGAACACAAGCCGGGGGAGTGGGAGAGGGAGAAGCAGGCTTCCTGCAGAGCAGGGAGCCTGATTTGGGGCTGGATCCCAGGATCCTGGGATCAAGACCTGAGCCGAAGGCAGACGCTTAACCCAGATGCCCTCCTGCTTTTGTTCTTGCTAGGACCTGCACCCTCACTTTTACACATGCCTCAGAAAGCAAATAGTGTATGTCCTGCTTATAAGGGACAAGGAATTAGTGATTTCCTTAGGGTGGATAAGATCTAAGGAAGGACCAGGTGTCAATGACAGGGAAAAAACTATCATATGTGTAATTCAGAGCACCAGCACTAGACATCTGGACCACCGGTCCCCCCAGCTCTATGGAATAACACCTGGGCCCTCATCTTTGTTCTGACCAGTTCCTGGATGCCTGAGAGGATATGTATGTCAGGCCACCATGTTCAGTTAAAAACCCCCAGACCCCAGACAAAGACGAGACTCCCTCCCTTCCTTTGGGTCACCCACCACCCCTGCATTCTTTCTACACCTACAATAATCTCCACGTTTACCTCCTGCTGGCTCTTTTCTGTGTTCTATCCTGTGCGCAGCCAGGGAACCCTCTTGGCTGGTCCTGTGGAACCCCCTCCGGGTCCCCAGAGCCAGCCTGCCTGCCTCACATGTATATCGTTGTATTTTGTTTTCTCTTGTTCGCTTTAAACTTCATGAAAGACGGGACACCAGGGTGGCCCAGTCAGTCAAGTGTCTGCATTCGGTTCAGGTCATGATCTCAGAGTCCTGGGATGGAGTCCCACGTTGGGCTCTTTGCTCAGTAGGGAGCCTGCTTCTCCCTCTGCCTGCCATTCCCCCTGCTTATGCTCTCTCTCTCACACAAATAAATAAATCTTAAAAGAACAAAAAATTCATCAAAGAGGCCTTTGGCTGCCCCCTTTTTGAACTTCCTAGTTGGGTTCTTCTTGCCTTCTGGTCTCCTTGCTCAGGTGGAAGACTCTGTAGGCAAAGCATACCCTTAAGAGAACAAAAACTACCCCTTCAAGAGCTAAGGACGCCCTGAGCCAGCAAAGCCCTGCCTGTGATTGATTCTAAGACAGGGATGGATTTGACCTTGGCTGCCTACCTGCATGTACCCACCCGCTTTGCCCCACATTTTCCTTATATAACCTAGAAGTATTTTTGGTACTCTGGAGACAGTATTTGAGACTTTAGTCCACTGTTTTCCCTGTGTTGGCCTCAGGCAATAATTTCCTTTCTTGTTTTGCCATCATTCTGACTTTGGTGGTGCCGGGCTGAACCTGGTCTGTTCGAAACCCCAGCATGCCGGCTTTGTTCAGATCAATGTTTATTTCTCTAGACAAAAAGGCCTGGGTGAAGTAGCAGTGATGAGACGTTCTCAGCTCCTGGCTGACCCTGAGAGATGACATTTATTCCTTGAAAACACAACTTTCAGAATATTTTTTAAAAAGATTTTATTTATTTTTTCGACAGAGAGAGAGATCACAAGTAGGCAGAGAGGCAGGCTGAGAGAAAGAGGAAGAAGCAGGCTCCCTGCTGAGCAGAGAGCCCGACTCGGGGCTCAATCCTAGGACCCCAAGATCATGACCTGAGCCGAAGGCAGAGGCTTTAACCCACTGAGCCACCCAGGCGCCCCAACTTTCAGAATATTTGATACAATTTGTTGGAGCCAATGAGAGTGGTGCTTGTCAGGGCCATACCTCTGGGCCCCAGCACCAGGGATGCTTTTTTCAAGATTTTCCCTTACAGACATAGTGACCCGATGAATATTTCAGCCTGGTCCAGAGGTGGGGACCTTGGATGTTCCTGGAGTATTTCCCTTCCTGTAAGTGCCTGGGAGCATTGAAATGACACCTGCCATTGATGGGGCAGCCCTGAGCCAATAGCCCCCGTGGGGACCTTGGCCTCCTGGAGCTCCCCTACAGCCTGGATGTCTGGAAGCCCAGGAGAGGGACTCTGCTGGTGGAACCCAGGGAGGTGGGACTAGGGGCCTGTCGAGGGCTGAATGGACTCCACTCCTCCACCAGCAGCAGAAACGGGGGAGCTGAGGTACCAAGCAATGTTTGTGTTGGAATGGAGAAGAGCCAGCCCTAGAGACTTTTGTGCTGGAATCCTGGGCCAACCGCATATTAGCTCCGTGACCTTGGAGAAGTACGTTTAGCTGTTCCAAGCCTTGGTTCCCATGCCTGTGAAATGGTGACTCTCATGGTACCTATGAGATAATGCACAGAAAGTACTTACACTGGGTCTGTGTGCTCCGTGAATATAATGATCTGTGACCTGGGCCTGGGCCATTGTTGGCTGGTTGGGACCCACGGTCTTATGGTTCTGTTTACATAGCCCCTTCCCCACACTGTGTGTGATTAAGTGCTGCGGCCCTTCTGTGAACTGTAGTTTCCTTTAGAATGTTAATTGATTGTATCTACACTTCTGCCCCAAGGCTGTTTCCAGAACTCTAGAGATCAAAGTTTCTTTGTGTATTAGTTGTTGTTGACTATTGCTGCCAAATGAATAGGAACCCTGTTGCCTCTCTAGGGCCTCCCTGACAGAGTAAGGGGAGATTTTTTGTGTGTGTGACCAGATCCAGGCCTTATTGGCTGATGGCTGAGCAGTTTGCCCTCCCCCTTGCCTTTGTGAGCTGCTGTTTAACTCTGAGTCACAGGCCTATTGGCCTGAGGTAGCAGGGGGCCCCAGGCTCCATCTCACCCAGAACATTCCTGGGAGGTGTTACAGAAACACAAAGCTCGTTATTAGTTGATGGTAGTAAAGACAGATTTTATTCAATATTATAGCAACAGGGGAAAGAGACTTCTTTAGTATAGAACTGAGTTTGGTTCTGCGCTGTGTGGAGGGGAGTTGGCCTTTTAAAGGGAGGATGAGGGTATAGGGATGGGGAACAGGTGGGGGCTTGAGCAGTCAGGAAAGTGAAAAATTACCAAAGCCGGATAAGGGGTCAGTGTCAAAGGGATTAGGCCACTAATTTGGCACTAACTGGCACTCACGCAGTTAGGCACCTGTCATCCTGCAGAGACTGAGACACAGGGGTCCTGTCATTCCTTCCTTCCTGATGATTATATTTTAAAGGAATGGCTCCCAGGTCCTTGAGGAAGACACTCCTAGGTTTTAGGAGGTACATGTACCTCTCAAAGGGACAGAGAAAGGATATGCGATACTAAATTTTTTAAGTAAATGCTCTAAGAAAATGGAGGTCAGGGGCTTACAGACACGTGTTAGCTGGAACAAACGGTAGATTCTTTTGGCAGCCTTGAGCTTTTTCAGACAGGAACTCAAGGAAGGCTGGTCATCCTGGTGACATGGTGACATTAGGCTACTAAAAGCCATACTAGGTTTTTTTCTTTAAGTCTCTATGTGAGGGGAGTGGACAAAATTGTTCTTGTTCAAAGTTGCAGCTCTTAGAGGACAAGATGGAGGCCCAGTCAAGAAGTGGGATCAGAGGAGGGGTGCCTGAATAGCTCGGTCAGTTGAGCATCCAACTCTTGGTTCAGCTCAGATCCTGATCTCAGGGTCATGGGATGGAGCCCAACCTCAGGCTTGGCAACAGGATAAAGAGTCTTCTTGTCCCTCTCCCTCCCCTTCTGCCCTTCACCAATCAATCAATCAATAAAGTCTTTAAAAAAAAGAATAGAAGTGGGATCAGAGGAACCTGATAATTTTGGTCAACATGATTGTCTTTGTTAAAAGGAAGGTCAATGAGACTGTTCCTGCTGAGGTTCTTGGGGGCTCAAAATGGAGCAATGTGTTTGTTTGTTCCAATGTTCTACACATGGGCTGAAGAAGAACCACGGTTGGCATCTGCAGAAAGAGGATTTTGTCTCTTAAGTGGTATCCTGATGGTGGATTTCCACTTCTTCCTGAAAGGGTTAACCTTGGTGTACATCGGAGTCCTTGGGAGGACATGTGCAAATGTAATTCAATACCAGAACCTATGAGTCTACCAAGCCCTCCTGTGCTTCTGACACAAGAAGCCCCATCTGAGAAATTGGCTTAAAGTATAAACACGGTCTCTCAAACAGACACACACACAACCAGAAGTCTTCTTCAGCCTAACCCCCACGGTGATGGTCTCCTGCCCGAGAAACTCCGGCGTCTGCATGCATTCCCCAGGCAGCATGATCCGACAGAAACCATTTCCATGCTGTTCCAGAAGTCTTCTGGGCATGGCCATCATCAAGGGAGTGCCTCATCTGACCTCACCCAAGACCTCCCGCAGATTACTTCTTGTCCTTTTGTCCTAAGGGCAGTTTCAGTGAATGTCAGAGAGCAAGCTAGTCAAATGCCCTTCAAATGGAAATTCTCTAGTTCCGGAAGCACTCACTCACAGGCTTCTGCCGGAAGCCCTAGTCTATACCCTACATAGGGCTATGACACAGAGAATTTGTCCCTACCAGGGCACCAGCTTCTGTTTGACACTGTGCGGGCTCAGACAGGCTTACTGGTTCCGATTTAGCATGTCAAGTGAATATTGCTTGAGGGTGAATTAATTCCCTTCTTTTAAAAAATATTTATTTATTTATTTTAAGGGGAGTGGGTGGCAGAGGGAGAGGGAGAGAGAGCTGTAAGCAGACTCTGTGCTGGGTGCTGAGCCCTACATGGGGTTCAATCTCACGACCCTGAGATCATGACCTGGGCTGAAAGCAAGAGTCAGACGCTTAACCGACTGTGCCACCCAGGTACCCGGATTTATATCCCTTCTATTTTACAATACCAGGTAGGGGGAACGCTTCCTGGTCAGACACAATGTGCATCTGTTGCTGGGTGTACTGGGGAGACCTGCAGGCTCTGAGGCGACTGCCCAGCCCATCCCCTAGAGGTCACTGGAGAGTCTTACTCTCATGGCAAGAGAAGGATTCAAGGACAGACCAGACAGCGGTTGAGCCACACATGCGAAGAGAGAGAGAGCTAGCCCAGAGAGAGCTGTGCCAGGGCTTTGGGTTTCTATCTTTTATTGCCAGTTGTTCACGAAGGTATGGGTTATTTCTTACTTGGGGAGGGGATTTCTTTGGGAGCAGGGTTTTGTGATTTTTCTTTTCATCTGGTCAGAGTCTCAGGCCTTTTTTGTCTGGCCTGTCCAGTTTGGTCTGGCTTCTTGTATGTGGAATGCTGTCAGGGCAGGTTGGAACCTTCCTGGGAGTGGGCCTTGATTCCCCCTTTGCTGGCCTCCAGGCATCTTGTTAAAGCCCAACTAGCTTTCTGCTCTAACACATTCTCATCATAAATAATCAGGTAAAGAGACGTAACTGGTTCACATAAAGCCTGTTCAAACATTCCAATTCCACAAACTTTTACCTTAGTTCCAGCAACCCTTACGTGCCTGACTGTGGCCTCCATTAGGATTCCATCAACAGGTTTTGGTTTATAGGTAGAAGTGTTCCCTGGGAAGATATAATATTCATTCCCATAAAACCTTCACATAAAGAAGACACAACTGCTTTACATAAGAGCTATTTAAGTATTCTGACTTTCATAATCTTACCAACACTCACGTACCTATGTTCTCCATCTCTTTGCAGCCTGAATGGAGGCTTTGTCAATGGGTTTTGGCACCATGGTTCGTGGGGCTCTCATGTAAAGGGGTCCCAGGAACTTAATTTCTTCACCCTCTGACCATTTACTCCCTAATGTGCAAAAGCTTTTGGGGCACCTGGGTGGCTCAGTGGGTTAAGCCTCTGCCTTCAGCTTAGTTCATGATCTCAGGGTCCTGGGATCGAGGCCCGCATTGGGCTCTCCGGTCAGCAGGGAGCCTGCTTCCCCTCTCTGTCAAATAAATAAATAAAATCTTAAAAAAAAAAAAAAAAGTTTTGGGTTCCCAGTGAGGAGTCGAGCCAGCCCAGCCCTTTTGTCAGTCTTGATCTTGATTACTCTACCTAACCACTGTGCTGAGTAGAACTGGTTAGGTTTCTTCTCTAAACTGGGGTAAGGGGACGCCTGGGTGGCTCAGTTGGTTAAGCGGCTGCCTTCGGCTCAGGTCATGATCCCAGCGTCCTGGGATCGAGTCCCACATCGGGCTCCTTGCTCCGCGGGGAGCCTGCTTCTCCCTCTGCATCTGCCTCTGCCTGCCTCTCTGTCTGCCTGTGCTTGCTCTCTCTCTCTTTATAACAAATAAATAAAAATTAAAAAAAATATTTAAACTGGGGTAAATAGAGTGGACTTTTTTTTTAAGATTTTATTTATTTACTTGAGAGAGTGAGAAAAAGCATGAGAGGGGAGAAGGTCAGAGGGAGAAGCAGACTCCCCGCAGATTTGGGAGCCTGATGCGGGACTTGATCCCTGGACTCTGGGATCATGACCTGAGCCAAAGGCAGGGGCTTAGCCAGCTGAGCCACCCAGGCACCCCAATAAGTGGACTTCTTTGGGGCCTTTTAACATTGGGAAACTAGCAGGGAGTCATTTTGGTCCACTCAACCTTTGATAGTGCTGTATTAACACCTTTGTTTTAACCCCATCAGTGTCTGCTTCATTCAGCCATTTCTTTTTTTTTTTTAATATTTTATTTATTTATTTGACAGAGATCACAAGTAGGGAGAGAGAGAGAGAGAGGGGGGAAGCAGGCTCCCCGCTGAGCAGAGAGCCCGATGTGGGGCTCGATCCCAGGACCCTGGGAACATGACCCGAGCCGAAGGCAGAGGCCCTAACCCACTGAGCCACCCAGGCGCCCCTCATTCAGCCATATATATATATATTTTTAAGATTTTGTTTATTTGCCAGAGAGAGAGCGGGAGCGAGCACAGGCAGACAGAATGGCAGGCAGAGGCAGAGGGAGAAGCAGGCTCCCAGCTGAGCAAGGAGCCGGATGTGCGACTTGATCCCAGGACGCTGGGATCATGACCTGAGCCGAAGGCAGCCACTTAACCAACTGAGCCACCCAGGTGTCCTGTCATTCAGCCATTTTTTAATAGCCATCTAAAGATTTCCACTCTGCTGAGTGAGTCCCATGACTTTCCTTTCTGTTTCCTCTTTGTTTTGCTCTTAATCAATACTTGCTTTATTATCCTTTTTCTTTAAGATTTTATTTATTTATTTGAGAGACTGAGGGAGAGAGCATGAGCAGGTGCAAGGGCAGAGGGAGAGGGAGAAGCAGGCTCCCTGCTGAGCAGCGAGCCCGATGCAGGGCTCAATCCCAGGACCCCAGGATCATGACCTGAGCTGAAGGCAGACACTTAACCGACTGAGCCACCCAGATGCCCCTCACCTTCTTTCTTAATAGCCAATTAAAAATTTCCACCGTGCTTACACCGGTGCCTAGGCTCTGCATTTCCCCCATTTCTCATTAATTCACCAACTGTTTTTACTAATATCAGTAAGACCCATGAGGGGAAGCTGAGGCAGCAAATTTGATAAGGCTTCCAGAACTGGCCCTCGGTAGTAAGGTTATATGGGGTGCCCATGTGAAATGCACCCCATTAACCCTGGCATTTATCATGATTTGAGCAATAGGCATATACAGCAGTGAAAATCTGGGTAACTGTAAAGCGTCCCTCGTGCCTTGCTCCTTTATCTGGGGTGCTCTACCTAGGGGAGGGCACAGACTGTCCCCTTCTCAGAGTAAACAGACCTCACTGTGGCTTTTATCCAGTCCCCAGGCTGGCTGTTCCCTTGGGAAGAAGCAGCTTTCCTTCTGGGTTCTGTACCCAGTAGTCTGTGCTTGTTCCCTGGGGACCTTGTGGGTCCCGCATCCACCAAGTGTGCTCTTCCACTCAGTAACATTCAAAACCAGAGACATAGGGGCACCTGGGTGGCTCAGTCGTTAAGCATCTGCCTTGGGCTCAGGTCACTATCTCAGGGTTCTGGGATCTCCCTCCCCCACCCCCCCACCACTTGTGTTCCCTTTCACTTTCTCTCTATAAAATAAATTTAAAAAACAAACAACCCCCCCCAAACAGAGACATAGCCCCCAATTTCGTTATTTTCATAATCCATTTTATAAAGGTTTCCCCGGGGGCGCCTGGGTGGCTCAGTGGGTTAAGCCTCTGCCTTCGGCTCAGGTCATGATCTCAGGGTCCTGGAATCCAGCCCTGCATCAGGCTCCCTGCTCAGCGGGGAGCCTGCTTCCCTCTCTCTCTTTCTGCCTCTCTGCCTACTTGTGATCTCTCTCTCTGCCAAATAAATAAAATCTTAACAAAAAAAATTTAAAAAAAGGTTTCCGGGTCAGCTGACAGCAATCTACAAGATGTAACTGCTCTTTCACACTGTTACCTCCTGGTTTCAGCAGTTTTGGTTTTGCCCTCCCCCTATATTGACTACCTTCCTGGAGACAGACCAGAGAGGTCTTAGAAGTACTTTCTGTTGTCGCTGCATACTTTTTCCCTTGGTGGGTGGCTTTGAGACCAGTAACCGAAACTTAGTGCCAAATCTGAGTTTAACCTAGCATCAAAGTCCAACCCAGAACTCTCTTAATTTCATTTGAGCTATTACCGATGATAACCAAAGGACTATTTTGCCTGTTTCTTACTGGTTTGCCTTTCCTTCTTTTTTTTTTTTTTTAAGATTTTATTTATTTATTTGACAGAAAGAGATTACAAGTAGGCAGAGAGGCAGGCAGGGGTGGGGGGGGAACAGGCTCCCTGTGAGCAGAGCCCGATGTGGGGCTTGATCCCAGGACCCTGGGATCATGACCTGAGCCGAAGGCAGAGGCTTTAACCCACTGAGCCACCCAGGTGCCCCTGGTTTGCCTTTCCTTCTACATCCTGGGAGCCAAGTGCTGGGATTGGATCTACCTCTAAATTCCACAGGGAACGTTTACCTTGAGTAACTGAGCACAGCTGCTGTTTCAGGCCATTGGGGACCACCTCGGAGTCCACAGCTCCTCACTCCCACCTTTTTATCCGTTCTCTTCCCAACGCACATAGTTTTCACAAGCCAGGGCCATTCCAGCTCAATCTCACTTTCCTGACATCGACTGAAGGAAAATTTTGCTTTGTTCTCTTTTAGACACATAACACTTCTGGCACCAGCTGCATGGGTTTTTCCACACCAAACAAGCCTCCAATCGTCGCCAGACGCCACCTGAGTGTTTTACAATTTAATTCAATTCTGACACTAATTGCCCAGAGGCAGCACAGACTTCCTAAATTAAGGGCTCAATCCCACAACGCCTCCCCCTCCCCCACACCCATTCTGCTGCCAATCACAGGTCCGGGCCTCCCACGCTTCGAACTGATTGGTTATAAATTAGCGGGGGCGGGAGGTGTTACCAATTTATTACAAAGGCTATGTTAAGAGATACAGACGAACAGCGAGATGAAGAGGTGCATAAGGCAAGGTACGTGGGAAGGGGTGCAGAGCTTCCCTGCGGTCTCTGCGGCGTCACCTTCCCAGCGCCTCCATGCGATCACCAACCCAGAAGCTCTCCCAACCCTTTCAGTTAGGATTTTTGTGGAGGCTTCCTTATGTCAGCGCTTTGGGTTAAATCCTTGGCCATTGACCACCAGTAAGTCGAGTCCCAGCCCTTTCCCCCATCTCTGCTCCCCTCTGGGGCTGAAAATTCCAACCCTTTAAACACCGCGTTTGTTCTCCCTGGCAACTGGCTCTTCCATCTGTCCGGCATCCTTAGGGGCTTTCCAAAAATCACTCCTTTATACAGACTCAGGTGTGCTTGAGAGGGGCTTGTCATGAATGAGAAAAGACACTCCTCTCACTTGATCACTCTGGAGCTGTTTCAGGAGCCTGGGGCAAAACCTGAATTTTATAACAAAAGATGCCCCTACCGTTCTTACCACTCCAGAAATTGGAAGGGTTTTAGGAACTCTGGTAAGGAGTCAGGAAGAAGACCAAAATTTATATTTCTTGTCCAATCACGGGGGGATAGGGGGGACAAGTCTCCCATAGAGAAGAATTCCAAATAAATTATGTAGGTACCAGCCCCCCAAAGGAAGGGAAACATAACACCCCACTCCTTAAGTGTGGGCTGTGCGTAGTGACTTCCCTGGAGAGAGTAACTTTGGAGTGAAGAAATCTAAACAAACACTACCTCAGTCTGGTTATCAAAGCCAACCATCAACTGTGATAAATTAGGGCAACAGTTGTAAACTCTTAATATTGATGTGGGAAACAAAGGCAGAAGAAAAAAATTAAATTTCCTTACTACCTATAGCCCATTCACAAGTCCTTGAAGCTGACAGAGTGACATTCCTCTAAGTATTCAACTGCCTCAATGTTAGTACTTTGCTAAGGGTAAAAGGGAATCCTAGCCTGACAAGTGCCCCCCAGCCCCCACCCCGCACCAGGATCCTATACGTCTACTTAAATGTATAAAAATTCCTTTGGAAACTTCCTTTATCTCTAAACCCCCCAAGATAGGTTTTGGCAATCCCCCAACCATATGGCCCACTGATACACATCTGAAGGGTCTCATGACTCAGGTTTTATTAGACGGTAATAAACAACATTTTCCCAAGATTAGCTAGCCATCTCAAGGTCTGGGAAGCCTTGCTTCCAAACTTTCTTAGAGACTTATGCTATCCCTAACCCCCTCCCAACTTGTGGGTACTCCTCATGACCACGGTGCACCTCTTTCTGCCCACGGGTCCTGTCCCCGTGCTTTAAAAAAAACCACCTTTTTGCACCAAAGACATCTCAAGAATTCTATTTTGGCCCTCAGCTTCGAACCCTAACATCTTTCCTACATCAGTATAATGGGAGGAAAATGGCTCCTTGCCTATTGTCTTTCTCCCAAACCCTTTGGCCCCAGTGTGATTATGAAAAAACAGACAAATCCTAGTAGTGAGGCATCCTCCAACATACCTGACAAGTATGTGTAGGCTTGAAATGAAAGCGGGCTCTGTCCCTAATTTAAGGCACTGACTCTTTCAGAGCTCTCTGACTTGGGCCTCACCCTGTCCTTGGCTGTTGAGCACTCTTGAGACTCAACACTTCTTTGAGTCGTCCACCAAAATCTACTCACACAGAAGTGTTAGGGATAAATCTTCTCCAGGTGGTCAGCAGTCCAAAGAGAAACTAGGTGCCCCCAGAGGGGGGTAAGCACTCTGTCGCAGGCTATTGCAAAAGCAGGAAGGGCACACCTCCTGGAGGGTGGATTTGGGGCAGATAGCTGGGGTAGAGCCTGTAGAATCCTGGCAGCCTTGAGATTTTAGGGTTAGTGAGGTGATGGTGATAAAAATGATGTTAATAACTCTTTTTGAGTTTTTATTTTTTTCAAAGATTTTTATTCATTTGAGAGAGAGAATGTGCAAGCATGGGGGTGGGCAGAGGGAGAAGCAGACTCCCTGCTGAGTTGGGGGGGGCTCAATCCCAGGACCCTGAGACCATGCCCTGAGCCTAAGACAGGTGTTCAGCTGACTGAGCCACTGGGGAACCCCTGATCTTTTACAAAGAGCCAGGTCTTGGGTCATTCAATCCTACAGTAGGACTGTTATGTCTTTTTTGCATATAAAGAAACTGAGACTTAGCCACTAGCTACCATGGTGATTTATATTTAAATTAAGGAAAATTAAATGAAGTTTAAGAATCAGTCTCCTGGGACGCCTGGGTGGCTCAGTTGGTTAAGCAGCTGCCTTCGGCTCAGGTCATGATCCCAGCGTCCTGGGATCGGGTCCCACATCGGGCTCCTTCCTTGGCAGGCAGCCTGCTTCTCCCTCCGCCTCTGCCTGCTGCTCTGTCTGCCTCCGCTCGCCCGCGCTCTCTCTCTCTGACAAATAAATAAATAAAATCTTAAAAAAAAAAATCAGTCTCCTATGACCAAGTGGCTAGTGGGCAGCCAAGCAGTATGAGATTTCTTTCTTTTTTTAAAAGATTTTATTTATTCATTTGAGAGAGAGAGATAGAGCACGAGCAGGGAGGAGAGGGAAAAGCAGGCTCCCCAGTGAGCAGGGAGCCAGACATGGGACTTGATCCCAGGCCCTGGGACCATGACCTGAGCTAAAGGAAGATGCTTAATAGACTGAACCACCCAAGCACCCCGAGTATGCCATTTCTGTAATTGCGGGAAGTCTGGTGGATGGTGCTAGCTTAGAGACATTTGCTCACATGGCCAAGATCACATCTCCCATGGGGAAGATCCATATCCCAAATGGAGGTTTCCCTCTGGTACAGGTTGGGGTTGCTGTGTGTCCGGAAAGCAGGGCTCTGATTTGGTGATCACTCAACTACTGATTTCTGGCATTCTCTCAGGAAATTATTTCATAAATTTGGGAGGGTAGAGTGGAGGGTTGAAGGGCTTTAGCGTGGCCCTTCCACTCTTCCCCCTCCCACCTCGAGGCTCAGAGTGGATGAAGATAAGATGGAGAACATTGCAGAGGTTCTTGAAATGGTAGAGCCAAGACATCAGGCTGATGAAAGCTTTAGCTTTTTGTTGCTGCTTCCTTTAGTGACTGTAGCGTTGCCTCCATTTGTCCCTCCATCAGTGGAGGATTCGTTCATTGAACAAATAAGATGCTGAGCTCCAGCGGGTCCCGGGTTCTGTTTCAGGCCCCAGAACCCATACCAGCCTTCCCTTTGCGACCAGGGATTGTTAGATTAGGTCATTTTTGGCTTTGGGGACTTGAAGCGCCTTAAGAAAAGAGTGATATTTGGAATCCAAATATTTGGAATCCAATATCAAAAAGGTCACCGACACCCGTCCCGTGGAGAGAGCTGCTGTGCGGCGGGGCCCTCGCCTACCGGGTGACCTCAGGCCCGACTCCCCGGCGCTCGGCCACAGGTCCCAGGGAGGCGAGGCGAGGCGAGGCGAGGGGCGGGGCGGGGCGGGGCTGGTGCCCGGGTACCTGCGGTGGCCGGCAGAGGGCAGCCAGGGAGCGCGCCCGGCGACAGGGCCGAACCGCCCCCCCGCCCCACCCCAGGTGAGTGTGGCTAAAGTGGGGCCGCCCCCTCGTCCGGGGCCCAGTCTACGAGAGCCGGGGGTGGGGGTGTGTGTCTGGCTCCCGGCGGGGCCCTGGCGGGCGCGCGGGGTGGCTGCGGAGTGGCGGGCTGGACCCGGGAGCTCTCGCCTCGCGGATGGGGGCGAGCCCCGGGGGCCGGCGGGGCGTTCCAGGCCGTGGCGCCACGCTCCCGTCCCCGCCGCGCGTCTCTCCAGGAGCCCGGGTTGGACCCGAGCGGCCGCAGGCAGCGCCCGCCGCCCCGGAACGGCGTGAGCCCCGGGCCCGGCCTGCTGTCGGCCGGGGGCCCTCGGGGGAGCGCGTGGTGCGCGCTGAGGTGGGGCGCCGCGGTGGGCGAGGCGGGGGCGGCCGGGTGGGGGAGGGGAGTGGGCGGCGAGCGCGACAGCAGACGCCAGGCGGCGCTGGGGTGAGAGTTCCCCGCGAGCGAGTCAACAAGTGCCAGGTTTACCCAGCGCCCGCCGCCGGGGCTCGCACGTGCGGCGAAAGGGGCCCCGATGGGGCCGAGCCGCCGCCCCTCTGCGCTCCACCTGCCCTCGGTGAGGATCCCACACTCCGGTGGTCGGGAGTGGGACTCCCGTGGCACGTGAGTGCGGGATGCGGGTATTTCTCACTGGCCAGACGGGATTCCTCTGGTTCACTCTGCCCACGTCTTTCATTGTGGGAATCCTGCCCTGGGTTTGTTTTCTCGCCCTCCGGAAAGCCACTTCCAGCCATCAGGCAGGCCCTCCTGTTTTTCCCAGGCAGAAGACTTACAGAAGTGTTGAAATCAATCTGGGGTGCCTTGTTGCTTTCAGGATACAGGCTCAGGGCTCATAGGGGTGCCCATGACACTTGCGCTATTGGGGCAGAAGCCCCCCTTTTTTGGGTTCAACAAGGGCTCTGCCATGAGGTCGGAGAATTTTGTCCTCTGTCAGGCTTCTGGGAAGGCTGAGGACCTGATTTTCCCATCTGGGTGGTCTGTACTGCCTCCCCCCCCCACCTCCTGCCAATTCCTTCCCCTGGTGTCGTTCTAGGGAGAAGTGTGATGCAGAAGGTGGAAACCCATCCTCAATGAGATCAGGGCCAGGGTGATTCTGCTGGATGATTAGGTTCCACCTGTGCAGCTTCATGGGACACTGATCTTACTAGCAGCTGGGGGCTGGGGGAGCCAGGGGTGGCCTTGGGCACCCTGGTAAAGAGCATTGTCAGATCCAGGGCTATGGTCCAGTCTCTGCCCCTTCCCTTCCCTCCATCTTGAGCAAATGTGCCCTTCCCGGCATTTCCATGCCCCTCATCCTCCTGCCTGTGACATCCACTTGCCCTCTCATTTCTTGGGTAGGGGTGGGGAGGAATCATGCACCAAAGGCCTAAGCTTCATTTCTTCTTTTCTCTCACTGCCACATTTTCCAGACAAGTGCTCTGTACCTGGTGCCAGCCTCTCAGCTCCAAGCTGCCCTTCTTAATCCTCCGCAGCCTGGTGCAGCCCAGCCCCACCACCGCTCTGCTGGAACTGCTTTCCTGAAAGTCATCTTGTTTCCAAACACGGCTCCTTTGCTCCTTTGGGGAGTGGACCCTGTGTGCATGCAGCCTGCTCTGCAGTCTGCTTTGCTGTGATTTCTAGGGTGTCCTCTCCTTGTTTGGTTCTTCTCCATTGTTCTTTCTCTTTGGACCCCCCCATAGCAGGATGTTTTTTGGGGTGCTGTGTTAGCTTCCCAGAAGCTTTCTTCAGCAGCTCCATGGGTTGGAGTCCTGACTAGCACCAGTCCTGGCCCCCCTCGGATGCTCCAGTGACCCCCAAACTTGGCGCATCCAAGTCTGGCCTCTTCTTCCCAGGCAGCCTTTCTTACTTGCTGCTTGGGAGTGGGGTTTCCTTCCCCGTTTTACTCCCTTCTCCCTGAAGTATGTCTGCCTCTCGCTGCCCTTTTGTGAACCGGCTACCACCTCAGGCCTTGAACATCTCGGGCTGGGCTCTGAGGCCCTTTAGCAGGTCTCTCTGATGCCAGCATCCAGTCCGGCCTCTGCGGTCCATCTGCTGAGTCACCTGTAGACAATGGTCCCTGACTCCTGCTTTTGCCCTGTGGCTGACCCTCCTCCCCCCAGCAATCTTCAGAGGCTCTGCATTCCTCCCACACAACGATGAGCTCTTCCTCCCAGAGTTGAAGGCTCCTCCTTTATGGGCCCTCACTCTCCCTAACCAATTGCCAGACCTGCAGCTTCTTCCCTCCCTACCTTGGTCAGCCCTTTTGTCCTTACCCTCCAGGACCCTGCTGAGTCCTGTTGCCTTGGGAAAGCTTTGTGACTCCTCTGGCTGCACTGGGGGCTCTTTTCTTGGCTTTCCCTCTTCATCACACCCCCGGTGCTGCTCTGTCTGCTGCTGATCTCTGGCTCTTTGGGCCCCTGAGGCCTGTTCCCCTTCTCCTGGATCCCCAGGACCCAGGCCCCTGCAAGCACTCGAGAAAGGACTAACCAGCCCCAAACATCTGGGCATACCTCCCTGTTATCCTTCAGAGTCTGGCTGAAACCACACCTCTGGCCTAGACTCTTCCAGCCTTCAGGATTGCCATCCGTCTACATCTCCTCTGGGTTATGGATGGATTCATTACAGTTTGTGCCACCCAACTGAATGCTTTGTTCTCTGCCATCAGCCTCCAGTTGTATCGCAGGTGTGAGAGAGGATTTTCTGGTCCCACACCACAGCGGCTGTTTACTGAGTGGTCATAAGGAGTGGGGCAGGGTGCTGATCTTTCGTGTGTGTGTGTGTGTGTGTGTGTGTGTGTGTGTGAGAGAGAGTGTGTGTGTGAGAGAGAGATCCTCCCAGTGCCCAGAGGGGTGGGTGCTTCAATTCTGCCATCATTGTCTCTTCCTGCCCATGAAGACACCAATCCAGAGAGCCTGAGCAACTTGCCTTCATCTCACAGCTTGTGGGTTGGCAGGGCAGAGACTGGAATTCCAGTTGGCCTGACTTCCAAGATGTTTCCAGTGCTAGGATTTGCCATTTGGGGAAGCATGTGCTTCCATCCAAGGAGTCTTCTGTGTCCTTTTGGCACCTGGCCCAGGTGTGTGGCTGTGCCTGTGGCATGGTCAGCTGGTTGCTTTGGGGCTCCAGGAAAAGACTTTGTATCAGAACAGATGGTTAATGGCGGGGCAAATGACTCAGGGAGGCTGTAACATCTTCCTTGAGGCCCTAGAAAGAGGAAGGCTATGTGTGTGTCTTAAGTAAAAGTTGTGGTACAGAGAACCCTGCGGTAGCTGGGGTCATATCTGTCCCCTAAGGCACTTTTACCTTTTTTTTTTTTTAGTCAAGAAAATACACCCCCCACCCCCCACCCCCCACTGTACCGCCTTCAGCCTTAAACAGAAGAAGTTTCCTGGTCCTTCCTTCCCTCTGCAGGTCACTGTCATATGAAAACGAGTTCCAGCTGTGAAGTACGGTTGCCATGGCAACCACTAGCATGAGGCCCTGAGTCTCTTGCTCCTAGGTCTCTGTACTGTAAGCTCCGAGGGGCTTTTTTCCATCTCTGTCGCCTAAAAACACAAAATACTACACTTTGCTCTCTTCTTTTGCATAAACATTAAAAAATGTCATGTTTTTCGGGCAGTGGTTGCTGGGCACTGTCGCTGGACTGCTGGCACGTGCCATTAATAATGACTAGAATGGTGCCCCCAGTTTAGGCCATATTTTGAGTAAAGGCCATTGCACCTTGTCCTCAATGACTGGAGAGGCCAGAGGCAGGGTAGTGGTTTGGTGCGGTGGGAACGGCTTTTTGGTGCCACTCTGCTCCCCTGGGAGGTGGCGAGATTGCCTTCAGTCACTGCCCCCTTCTGTGTTAGAGCCTTGCTAGGCTCTCCTGGGGGGGGTGGGCCTCCCAAAGCAGGGTGCATCATGGGGGCTGAGAGAGGGTGCCTTTGGCAGTGGTTGGAGCTCCTGACATTGACTAAGATGCTGTTCCCTTATTTCATCCTCATCCAAGTGAAAGACAAAGTACTTTTATTATCCCCATTTTTGTTTTTATTTATTTATTTGACAGAAATCACAAGTAGGCAGAGAGGCAGGCAGAGAGAGAGAGGGGGAAGCAGGCTCCCTGCAGCAGGGAGCCTGATGTGGGGCTTGATCCCAGGATCCTGGGATCATGACCTGAGCTGAAGGCAGACGCTGAAGCCACCCAGGCGCCCCATCCCCATTTTATATGTAAGGGGATTGATGTGTTGAGAAGCGAAGCGCTTGCCTGAGGACACACAGCAGTGGTCCTAGGAAGTGTGGCCCCTGTGGCCAATGCCCTTGGTGTAGCCCGTGGAAGGACAGTGTTTGAAGACCGAAAGGGTGAATTGGCGAGGTAGGGTATGTTGGCTTTCTCAAGACCGAGGCTTACAGTGGCAGTTTTCCACTTTATTTATTTATGTTTTTAGTTTACCATTTTTTTAAAAAAGATTTTATTTCTTCATCTGAGAGAGAGAGAGAAAGAGAACATAAGTAGGGGAGGGGCAGAGGGAGAAACAGACTCCCTGCTGAGTGGGGAGCCTGACGTGGGGCTCAATCCCAGGACTGGAGAATCATGACCTGAGAGGAAGGCAGACGCCCAACCATCTGAACCACCCAGGTGCCCTTTCAGTTTGCCAGTTTTTATGTCTTAAGGGCAAAAGGCTATGGTAAAAAGGTATGTACTTGAATGTTTGACAGCGCTATTTGTAATTGCCAAAACACTGGAAATCACCCAACCGCAGTAGGATGGACAAATAAATTGGGAATACACATGCTAGAACACTCGACTACAGCGGGGATGACCCACTTACAGGCACATGGAACACGGACATATCACACAAACCATATGATTGTCTTTAGCTGTTCTACCACCAGTGAATGTTCAGACTGTACAGTTATTTGTGACTCCAGACTGCCACAAAGACTGTTCCAGAACTTTCTACCTGTGCACATGTGCCGGGGTTTCCTTAGGGCAGATCCTGAGAAACAGAATCCTTAGGTCATAGGGCAGATGCATTTTTTATTTCAACAAATTGATGTCCACATGACATTGTAAGCCTCAGATCCCATGACTTAGTCAATCTGGTCCCCGTGAAATTTCCTCTGGTTGGTTTTGGCCCTGTAGGTTGGTCTCTCTGGCATACTCTGTGCCCTGGCTTTGTCTCATGGCTCTTCCTTCCTACTCACCATCACCCAACAATGAGATGGGCTGACCCGCTCACTTCCAAGCACAGGCCAATCGGCCACCCCTCCCGGCTACTCCATGAGGGGACTCTTGGGTGGGGAGAAGGCCCTTTTAAATCCAAGACACTGCATTTCCAGGAATCAGGATGTATCCTTCACGAATGAGAAGGGGGTTGAGGGCAAGCAAGAGGCCACTTTATAAACACTGGCATCAGTCCAGCTGCTCGGATGGCCAGATCTAAAGATGAAAATCGCCAACACGTTGCTGGCCTGAGTCAGGCTGGGCTGGATAGTGAGGATCACTCACCCTCCTCGCCAGGCAGACACACTATAACTTCGTAACACTGCCCACAGCCATCACGGCATCCCCCAGCTGTTGGGCTGCCATGGTGTACTAAGTGCTTTTACATAAGGTGCTCACTGTGTAACTCTGGTCTTACATAAGGTGCTCTGGTATTTTTAGCAGCATGCAGCTCCGTATGAAAGGAGATGCTCTCCCATTGAATGCCGCTCCCTTTCCAGGCTGGCCTAGCTGTCAGAGGGGTGAGGATGTCTGTGCTGAGGACTATAGCACCTGCTGGATTCTGCAATTTCTCCAGGTCACCTGACACCTTACAACCGACTGAAAGGGATGCACATCACCTCGATTGCCCCCAGGCATCACAGCGGCAAGAAAAGGGCCATTGCACTGACTTGGCCGATTCCCTACCAGCCACATCTGAGCTTAGCAAGCGCTCCCCAAACCCAACAGAGTGGAGGGGGGTGGGAGGAAACCAGAACTGATCTGGCCCTGCTTCCACATCCCCAGAGATGGCGCCCCAGAACCTGGGCACCCAGCCTTGTATCACCTCCCAACTGTCACTAGAAGTTCAAGGTTCCAGGTAAAGTCAAAGGGGTGGCATGTCTGTATTCATGTCTTGAGTCTAAGGTCCCTGCTGCCTTTATTCTGGTTTTGCTAAATCTTTTTTGTTTGTTTGTTTTTCAGAGACAGCAGGTGCACAAGCAGGGGTACAGCAGGCAGAGGGAGAAGCAGGCTCCCCACTGAGTGAGGAGCCCAATGAGGGACTCGAACTTAGGACCCTGGGATCATGACCTGAGCCAAAGGCAGGTCCTTAACCCACTGAACCACCCAGGCATCCTGTTGCTAAATCTTGAAGTATGACACACATATAGAGAAGTACATGTAACAAAATTGATGAATTTTTGCAATATGAACCCACATGTGACCAACACCCAGATAAAGAAAACAAATCATTATCAGGCTCCTAGTAGCCTTCCTTATGCCTCCAGAAACCTATGATACTGACTTCCAACACCTATTTGTTTTGCCTTTTTAAAATAATATATATTTATTTATTTGACAGACAGAGATCACAAATAGGCAGAGAGGCAGGCAGAGAGAGAGGAAGGGAAGCAGGCTCCCTGCTGAGCAGAGAGCCCAATTCGGGGCTCAATCCCAGGACCCTGAGATCATGACCTGAGTCGAAGACAGAGGCTTAACCCACTGAGCCACCCAGGTGCCCCTTGTTTTGCCTTTTTTGCGCTTTATATAAATGGAATCGTATGGTACCAGGTATGAGTAGCCGGGAGGGGTGGCCGATTGGCCTGTGCTTGGAAGTGAGCAGGGCAGCCCATCTCATTGTTGGGTGATAGTGTGAGTAGGAAGGAAGAGCCATGAGACAAAGCCAGGGCACAGAGTATGCCAGAGAGACCAACCTGTGGGGTCAAAACTGACCAGAGGAGATTTCACAGGGACCAGATTGATAAAGCCATGGGATCTGAGGCCTAAAAAGGAATGTCACGTGGACATCAATTTGTTAAAAAATGCAGGGGCACCTGGGTGGCTCAGTGGGTTAAAGCCTCTGCTTTCGGCTCAGGTCATGATCTCAGGGTCCTGGGATCGAGCCCCACGTCGGGCTTTCTGCTCAGCAGGAAGCCTGCTTCCCTTTCTCTTTCTGCCTGCCTCTCTGCCTACTTGTGATCTCTGTCTGTCAAATAAATAAATAAAATCTTTTTAAAAAAAATAAAAAATGCATCTGCCCTATGACCTAGGGATTCTGTTTCTCAGGATCTGCCCTAAGGAAACCCCAGCATGTGTGCACAGGTGGAAAATTCTGGAATAGTCTTGATGGCAGTTTGGAGTTGTGAATAACTGTACAGTCTGAACATTCACAGGTGGTGGAACAGCTTAAGAGACTCAAATATTCATACCCAGGAGTACTGTGCAGCTTTGAAAAAGAAGTAATTAGAGGCACCTGGGTATCTTAGTTAAGCATCTTCTTTTGGCTCCGGTCATGATCTCAGGGTCCTGGGATGGAGCCCTGTGCTGGCTGTTTGCTCAGTGGGGAGTCTGCTTCTTCCTCTCCTTCTGCCCCTCCCCCTGCTTGTGCAGCTTTCATTCTCTCAAATAAATAAAATCTTTTTTAAAAAAAGAAAAAGAGGGGCGCCTGGGTGGCTCAGTGGGTTAAAGCATCTGTCTTCGGCTCAGATCGTGGTCCCAGGGTTCTGGGATCGAGCCCCGCATCGGACTCTCTGCTTGGCAGGGACCCTGCTTCCTCCTCTCTCTCTGCCTGCCTCTCTACCTACTTGTGATCTCTGTCTGTCAAATAAATAAATAAAATCTTAAAAAAAAAAAGTTAGATCTTTATATAACAATACAGATGAAGGGTCCCTGGGTGGCTTAGTCAGTTAAGTGTCCAACTCTTGATTTCAGCCAAGGTCATGATCTTTTAGGGTTGTGAAATCAAGCCCCAAGTTAGGCTCCACACTGGGCATGGAGCCTGGTTAAGATTCTCTCTCTCTCCCTCTTCCCTGCCCCCAAAACAAAACAAAACTCTGTGTGTGTGTGTGTGTGTGTTTGTGTGTGTGTGTATGAAACAATATAGATGAATCTCTAAGACTATAGGGGGAAGAAAGCCAAGTTTCAAAGTGGCAAATAGATTTTGATGCTATTTGTAAAAATATATACACATAGTCCTTTATACTTTATATGGGTATGCATACATGCAGCACACATCTATATGTAAAAGCATATAAAATGGTCTAGAAAAATATGTTCCAAACTAATAATAAAAGATATCTCCAAGAAAGGGAGGAGGGGACCAGATTTGTGGGGGGGGGGGGGGGGGGGGATGATCAAAAGGAAATTTATCCTTCTCTGTGATATTTAAAATTTTTAAAATTATATTTGAATTGGTAAATTAATTTATATACCTCAAATAATTCACTCAGCTTAAGTATACAATCTGTTTAAATCCATAAAAGGAAAAGTACTTATATAATTATAGGTTAATACTAGTCTAACCCCCTTTGTGATAAGAGACTTTTCTCAGTGTATCTCTGAGCACCGATGGACCGTGACATGCTCACTGTTTACTACTTGGCTTTTTTTTTTTTTTTTTAAGATTTTATTAATTTATTTGACAGAGAGAGAGAGAGCATGAGAAGGGGGAGGATCAGAGGGAGAAGTAGACTCCCTGCGGAGCGGGACTCCAGGATCATAACCTGAGTCTAAGGCAGTTGCTTAACCCAGTGAGCCACCCAGCGCCCCTAGTGCTTGGCTTTTAAGGGCAGCTCACACAGGTGGAAAGTCTTCCATTGTTTGAACTGAGGTAGCCTCTTTGTTGCTCTGCCTCTGAATCTGTCCCTTTGGAGCCATCTCAAATCAGTCTTCCCTTTTCCATGGGCTGGGATTTTCACTGGTGCAAGATCCTTGTCATGTCAACCTGCTCTGGGGAGAAATACTCCCGTCTTAAAGGGGTTCCTTGTAGAGTCTGTAGGGTCCCAGGGATCACGCATTCCAGATCCCAGACTGTGCTGGGCACCTGGCTCGAAGCCATCCTAAAGTTGTGCAGAACAGGACCCTCCGCCCTGATGTTGCTTGATCATGACCTAACACTTTTTCAAAGTAACGGTCTTTTGAATTATAAAAATAACTCACATACCCTGTGGAAATTTAGAAAACACAAACGCAAGAAAATAAAAGCCATTTATTCTCAACCCCCAGAGATAACTTGTTTTTTTAAAAATTGAGATCATTCTATATAAATGATTTTATAACCTGGATTTTTAACATGTTTGCTTATCCATAAGAATGATGATTGGCATATATGTAACACACTTTTTCCTTAGTTCACGGTTTTTTAATAATTTTTGTTTTTATTTTTTTTAAGATTTATTTGAGAGAGAGCATGTACATGCACTCACATGTGTACAAGAAGGGGGAGGGGTAGAGGGAGGGACAGAGGGAGAAAATCTCAAGCAGATTCCCCAGTGAGCATGGAGCTGACATGGGGTTAGTCCCACGACCCTGAGATCATGACCTGATCCAAAATCAAGAGTCGGACTGACTGAGCCACCTAGGCGCATCTATTTTTTAATTTTTTTAAATATTATATATAGGGGCACCTGGGTGGCTCAGTCATTAAGCAGCTGCCTTCGGCTTGGGTTATGGTCCCAGGGTCCCAGGATCGAGCCCTGCATCGGGCTCCCCACTCAGCAGGAAGCATGCTTCTCCCTCTCCCACTGCCTCTGCTTATGTTTCCTCTCTCGCTGTCTCTCTCTCTCTGTCAAATAAATACAATCTTAATAAATAAAGATTATATTTATTTGAGAGAGACAGAGAGGGACAGTGAGCATGAGCAGGAGATAGGGACAGAGATCACTGTGGGATCATGACCTGAGCCAAAGGCAGACGCAAACTGACTGAGCCACCCAGGCGCCTGGCCCCGGGATTTTTTTTTTTTTTAACATTTCTTTTCTCTTTTTAAAAAAAGATTTTATTTGTTTATTTGACAGAAAGAGATCACAAGTAGGCAGAGAGGCAGGCAGAGAGGGGAAAGCAGGCTCCCTGCTGAGCAGAGAGCCTGATGTGGGGTTCGATTCCAGGACCCTGGGATCATGACCAGAGCTGAAGGCAGAGGCTTTAACCTACTGAGCCACCCAGGTACCCCTTAAACATTTATTTTCAATTGGATATGTTGGAATATAAGAAGTTACTGACTTAAAAAAATTCTTGTGAAATGTATGTATACAAGAACATATAAAACAGGTGCCTGGGTGGCTCAGTGGGTTAAAGCCTCTGCCTTCGGCTCAGGTCATGGTCCCAGGGTCCTGGGATCAAACCCCACATCGGGCTCTCTGCTCAGCAGGGAGCCTGCTTCCTCCTCTCTCTCTGCCTGCCTCTCTGCCTTCTTGTGATCTCTGTCTGTCAAATAAATAAATCTTAAAAAAAACAAACATATAAAACATACGTGTACATGGGCGCCTGGGTAGCTTCCCTTCCTCTCTCTCTCTGGGTCTCTCTGTCTACTCGTGATCTCTGTCTGTCAAATAAATAAATAAAATCTTTAAAAAAAATACATGTATAGTTTAAAGGAGAATAATGAAACTGACGTCTGCCTACCTAGCTTAAGAAATAGAGCATCGCTAGCCCTTTAGAATTGCTTTTATTCCTTTCCTTAAATGGCTCTCCCTCTTTCCCACCCTCAGGGGACACACTAACCTGGATTTTGTTATAATTATAAACCTTCTGTCCTTCATAGCTTCACCATACGGGTTTATATCCTTCAACGGTATGTTGTTGGATTTTTGTATGCTTTTGAGGTATTGGCAGTGGACTCAGGCCGGATCCATTTTTAAACTGATACGTGTGTGTACCTGTTGTTGACATTCACTGTTATTACATGTGGCTAGTACCCAGTTTATTTCTCCCTGCCACTTGTTGATGGGCATTTGGGTTGTTTCTGCTTTTCTCTACTATTACCAACATTCTCTCCATGTGTGAATTTCTCTAGGATGTTTACTTGGGAGTAGAATTACAAGTCCATAGGCCTGTGTGTACCTTTACCTTCTGTCCTTTCAAAGCCTCGTGTGCTCCCCGAAGCCCTGGACCAGAGCATTGGTTGCTCGGCCTTCACCAATCCTTGGTATCATCCACTCTCTTCATTTTTGTTGGTCTGGTGAGTAGGAACTGGTATCTTACTGTGGTTTAAATTGGCATTTCAAGGGGCGCTGGTGGAGTGTGTGACTTTTGATCTTGGGGTTGTGAGTTCGAGCCCCACATTGTGCATAGAGATTATTTAATAAAATAAAATAAAATCTTGGGGTGCCTGGGTGGCTCAGTTGGCTAAGCATCTGACTCTTGATTTCAGCTTAGGTCATGATTTCAGGGTCCTGAGATCGATCTCCCAGTAGCGCTCCATCCTGGGCCTGGAGCCTGCTTGAGATTCTCTCCCCTTCTGCCCCTAACCACACCCTGCACTCGTGCTTTCTGTCTCTTTAAAAAAAAAAAAAGTAATAAAATATTTTTTAAAATTGGCATTTTGGGGGCATGGCTCAGTGGGTTAGGCCTCTGCCTTTGGCTCAGGTCATGATCTCAGGGTCCTGGGATCAAGCCCCGCATCGGGCGCTCTGCTCAGCGGGGAGCCTGCTTCCTCCTCTCTCTGCCTGCCTCTCTGCCTACTTGTGATCTCTGTCTGTCAAATAAATAAATAAAATATTTTAAAAAAATAAATAAAATTGGCATTTTGATAATTACGGCTAATACTGAACATATTTATGAGTGATTTGTGCTTCCTCATTTATGCACCTGTACTTTTCTTTATCTATTTCTTTCCTATTTGACTTTTTGTCTCGTCCCTCCCCCTCCTTCAGGTGGTGCCCTATTAGATTATTACTGATTAAAAAAAAAGAGATTATTATTGGATTCATAAGTGATCCTCCCACATTCACATTCTGGTACTAATTCTTTGTTTATTATGTGTAATAAACACTTCTCCCAGCTTACGGCTAGCTTTTTCACTATCTTAATCGCATCTTTTTCTTTTTCTTTTTGAAGATTTTATTTATTTGTCAGAGAGAAGAGCACAAGCAGGGGGAGAAGCAGACTCCCCACTGAACGGAGAGCCCAATGTAGGGCTTGATACCGGGACCCTGGGATCATGACCTGAGCTGAAGGCAGAGGCTTAACCCACTAAGGACCCAGGCATCCCGCATCTTTTCTTTTTTTGATGTATTTTATTTTTTATTTATTTTTTATTTTTGTATCTTTTTTGAGAGCGAGGGAGGGGGACTCCCTCAGAATCAACCACTGTTTGAGTTTGTTTCCACCATGGACCAATTTTGCCTGTGCTAGTACTTCTTTTTTTTTTTAAGATTTTATTTATTTGTTGGAGAGAGAGCGGGAGCGAGCACAGGCAGACAGAGAGGCAGGCAGAGGCAGAGGGAGGAGCAGGCTCCCTGCTGAGCAAGGAGCTGGATGTGGGACTCGATCCCAGGACGCTGGGATCATGACCTGAGCCGAAGGCAGCCGCTTAACCAACTGAGCCACCCAGGCGTCCCTGTGCTAGAACTTCTTATGAATGGAATCACACTCTTGTGTCAAAGGCTTCTTTTCGTTTTAAAGATTTTATTTCTTTGGCACAGAGAGAGACACAGCGAAATAAGCAGGGGCACAAGGAACACAGGGAACACAAGTAGGGGGACCGGGAGAGGGAGGAGTAGACTTCCCACGGAGCTGAGAGCCTAATGCGGGGCTCGATCCCAGGACCCCGGGATCATGACCTGAGCCGAAGGCAGACGCTCAAGGACTGAGCCACGCAGGCGCCCCTTGTCAAAGGCTTCTTCCTCTCTCACTTGACATAATGTCTTGATACTTTCCTTTTGATTGCTGTCGTGCTCCATTGTATGGATATATACCATTTACTTACCCACTTGCCTATCAATCGGCCCCTGGTCTGCTTTGAGTTTTTGGCTGTTGTAAACAGAGCAGCCCTGAGTTCCTTGTTGACATATGTTTTCAGGTGCCTTATGTATATTATTTTTCTTACATGTTTTACTTCTGTAGGGAGTGGAATTGCTGGGTCAGAGGTTAGGCCTAACTTTTTTTTTTTTTAATAGCATAAGACCCGTTCAGAAAACTACTCACATCCTAAGTATACTGCTTGAGTGATTTTTGAAAGTGTACGCTGTCATGTAGCCATCACCGAGGTCAAGGGGTGGGATCTGGGCCCACGCTGGGCAGGCCAGCTGGGCTGCCATTCTGGGATCTGACACTCGTGCTGAGTCAAGCAATCGGGGAAACCAGTGGAGTCACTGTCTTTGCTGCAGAGCTGAAGAGACTTTTGCGGGCCCCCCCTCTTGCCGCTACTAGAGTCCCTGTTTTTTCCTCTACACCAGCACCTTCAGCCTTGACATCAGTTCTGAGCTAGGAGGTATCCCTCTGGTGAATTCCTCTGTGCTCACGTCAGCTCGCCCCGGCTTCTGTTGCTTGCAGCCAAACCGCTAGCCCCCACATTTTAGTGGATTGCACCCCTCACCTTGCTAGAACTGTCTTAGCAGTGGAATCTGCTTTTAATCAATCCCTGAATTTTTATATGACCCCATTTCAACCCTTGGACTCCTGGGCTGACAAGGGGAGCTCTCGGACAGGTAGTCACTTTACGTCTAATTAAAAAGTTGATGGCAGAGCCACTGCAAACGTTTGGGCTTGGCGAATCTTTGTTTTGTTTTTTCTTTCCCTTCTAACTTTAAATTCAGTTTGGAGTTTCGGAACAGTTTTCTCTCGGTCCCCGGTGGGAAGTTAATGGAGAACGCTGGCTTAATTTAGAAGATGAAATGTAGGAGCGTGTATGATTTTCTGAACTTCATTTTTGGAAACCAGGTTCATTTCTCTTGCTCCTCCAAGTAGAGCACTTGGGGGGCCAGAGGAGGGGGAGCTCAGGGCACTGATCAGAAGGTAGACCCAGAGTCGGGTTCTTCCGCACCATCCCTCAGGAACCTTTTGCCTAAGAAGGCTCAACCTCCAAATCATTCTATTCTAAGTGGGACCTCACTGAAAAGTAAAAAAGGAAACGAAGTCCTTTCTGGTTGCTCTTTTAATGTCATTGAGTCACACCTATTAGTGACAGGAGACGACCCAATTCCGACTGGTGTCTGAGTTGTCACAGTGCTTGTCCTCCTTAATGTCAGGGTCTGGGAAAGTGTTTGATCAAGGGGCAGGGGCCATGGGTAAAGTTTGCCAAAAAAGGTCAGAGACAAATGTGAAGTCTTTTCTAACCCCAAATGATAAAACCCAGTCCAAGCTCTGTCTTGTGGCAGCCGCCTGACTGGCCCGCATTTACCATTTCCATCCCAGGGCCTTTCTGGACGGCTGGTTCCCACAGCCGTCTCTTCCCGCCAGTTCTAATTCCTGGGGCACTTTTCCTTATTTGTGGAAGCCCCAGCTTTGGGGTCTAATGACCCTGGTCTAGACGTGAAGAGCTTTCTCCCACTGTCTGGGCTTGTTAGGACCTTATGCTTAAGCCTTGAGCTCAGCAGAAATAGGACCTGGTTCTTCCCCACAGAGCCTCCCCATGCCCCTCTAGAGGGTGCTGCCAGGCCCATCACTCAGCTGCTTGGAGCATCTTGCTTGGCCTGAGCTGTAGGTGGCCATGGCTGTGGTGGGTTTGCCAAAGTCATTTTTGCAAGCTGAGTGTCCTATGAGGCCACCACACAGAAGACAGCTTCGACTTACATAGTTGTTGACAGTGATTTTCCAACAAATGGACATTAAGTCTCTTGTTTTCCTGTTACTAGTGTACTCTAATAATTTTCCAACAGTGGGGAGAGAAGCACCTCGGATAAAAGCCTCCTGTCCTTCCACACAAAATGGGTCATGGGCTGGAATGGCCTCAGACTGCCTGTAAACCTGTCTTTGGATTTGGGTCCCATGGTGAACTGCATCGCCCTTGATAGGGTGACCAGGGATAACTTGGCAGGGGAGGGACCTTGGGAGCAAGCAGGCCCCGTGTGGCATCTCAGTTGCCTTCACAGAATTGAAACTTGGTGCCTGGGTCCCTCTTTGGGGTCCTCGCAGAGAGGACAGGCCAAGGGAGCTGCCAGAATTCAGTTATGGGGTGACCTCACTTTGCACAGGCCTGTCTGGAGCGTCGGTCGAGGAGCTACGTAGGGTTTGAGGGTTTGCCGCCACGGGTCCCTGCCCTGGAGCAGGCTCCGTGACATCACTCTGAGTGCTGAGCTCTGTGGGCTGATGAGGAACATGGGCTCCTAGGGCGTTAGTGTTGGAGTTTGGGGCAGGCGTGTGGGATGGCCAGCATGCTGAGACAGCTTGGGAGCCGCTGCGCTCGGAGGAGGGCTGGGCAGCAAGGAGGGCCGTGTGCTGGGGAGGCAGGGTTAGTGGGGGTGGGAAGGTAAAGCACCTCTCCAGAGGCTGGCGAGGGGGTGGGTTATCCACAGGACGCTCACGGGCAGTTGTAGGGTTCTGACACACAGGCAAGGCCAGCAGGGTGGGAGAGCTTCAGAAGCCGAGGGAGCGAGGCTTCAGCAGAGAGGAGGGCGGCCTGTAGCTGGCCCAGAGCCATAAGTGCCTGGGGTCTGTAGGATGTGGTGGGGCATAGCATGAGCTGCGCAGAAGCTGGATTGCTTCCTGGGTAAGGGGCAAGGGGCTCTGGGTTCAGACTTAGAGGTTTCATCCTGCCTCTAGCACTCCCTCCCTCTGTGGCCTTGAAAAGTTGCTTCACCTCTCTGGGCCTCAGTTGCCTCATCTGTAAAATGGAAACAATGAGTCCCTGCCTTGCTGTCATGTGGACAAAATGAGAAGTCTTGGACAAAGCATTTAGAACGATGCTTGGCATGTGGGTGAGGGTGATTCTTATTGCTATAACGAGTTCTTGGTTTGGCCTGAGGGGTGTCCTCTGGGCCTTGGACCTGCCTGCTGGTGGGGTTCATACTCAGACATTAGTGCTGTATCAAATTCTGGAACCCGCATACCTGCTCTGTTTCTGCGGAGCTGTGAGCTCAGCAAGTCGGATGTGTCTCTCAGTTTAATCTTCAAATTTCTGGTGGCATCTCCTCTTTCTGCTCTCTGCCCGACTTCTGTTCTCTTTGATCCCTAAATTTATTTGTTATTATGGTTAGTCCCCAAGCTGCCTCAAGCCCTCCTTGAAAGAGGCAGTTATACATTTTGAGTGTTTGAATATAACCTTAGATTATACCTTGAATCAGAGTAACAATGTTAGGGGTAGGCTCTGCCTGCCTGTGTCCCTGCCCACTCCTCTTTACCTGAGTTTGGGGGAATCAGTGGAGGCCCTAAGAAGGGTCAGATGCTGGGAGCCCCCACCCCAAACCCACTGTGGAGAAACCCAGATTTTTCTGGCTGTGAAGATGCATTCTCAGGCCGTGTTGGGGGTTGGTGAGAGGGTGGCTGGAGGTGGACAAAGACGAGCTCCCATTAAGCTCCACTGTGTGCCTGGTACCAGGCAGGTGCCTAATCCACTTGGGCTTCTCCAGCAGCCATAAGGCTACCACTCGGGATCATTATCCCAGCTGTGGGACTGTAGAATTCTAGGGAGTTCATTCTGTAAGTCTGGAGGAGGGGGGTGGGTCTACCATAGAATCAGTTTGGACCCAGTCGTGGGCCATATGAAGGACCAGATGGAAGACCTTCCCCAGGACTTCCTTGTGCTCCTCAAACTTGCCAAGACATATGTCTCCGTCATCTCTCGCCACAATATTGCCACATAACAAACCACCCAAAACCCACCAGCATATGGCAGTAAGTGGTTATTCCTCATCATGGGTCTTTGGGTTGGGTGGGGTCTGACTGACCTAGGCTGTGCTTAATGGGATTTGTTGACGTCATGCCGGGAGTTTGGTTTAGGTGTGTTCCATGTGTCTCTGATCCCATTTGGACCAGTGACCACCAAGGTATGTTTGTGTCATGGTGACAGGCAGGAGTAAAGAGAGCGAGCTCAGGGGCACAAGCACATTTCAAGCCTTCTCTCACATTGTATCCGCCAACATCCCATCAGCCAGTCCCAGGCCATGTGACCAGTCCCAAGCCAAGGGACAGGGAAGTACACTGCCCACCACGAGGCCATGGCAGAGTGTGGCTATCTTATACAATGACTGGAAGTAAAGAATTGACCCCAGTAACTCAGTCTACCTTGGGATGACTTTCATTCATTCACTCCGTAAATATTTTTTGAAAGACTACAGTGTGCTGTCACTGTGCTGCCTCTGGGGATAGAGCAGTGAACAAAACAGTCCTGGTTCTTGCCTTATGGAACTTCTAGTGAGGGAAACACACACACACATAGCCTTTATTTGTTTTGCCTTCTATTTGTTTGCCTTTTTTTTTTTTTTTTTTTTTTTGTGCCCATGCAAGAGCTACTTCTGCTGTTAATCATTTAATTACAGTTGTAATCGTCCCTACAAAGAAGAAGTAAAGAGTGCTGGGGGGCCTGTGCAAAAGGGCCTGACCTAGTCCAGGGAGGAGGAGATGGTTGAGCTCAGAAATGAAGGGCAAAACTTAATCTGGCATAGGATCCCTGATAAGACTTACAACTGACTTCTCATCAGAGACCATGGAAACCAGGAGGCAGTGGGGTGACAAAGTGCTAACACAAAAAAGACCATCGACTAAGGATTCTACATCCAGAAACAAATCTAACCTTCAGAAGTGAAAGAGATATTAAGGTATCTCAGATAAATCAAAACTGAATTTGTTGCTGTCAGCCATGCCCAACAAGAAATACTAATGAGAGTCCTTCAGGCTGAAATGAAAGGACACCAGACAGGAACTCAAATCCACATGAAGAAATCAGGAGCACCTTTAAAGCTATAGATGTATTTTTTTGTAACTCCTTTCTTTTATCTGAATAAAGCAATAGTTGTAAAACTGTTGACAGGGTGATAACATTAAGAGATGTAGTTTGTATAGCAATAACAGCACAAAGGAGGGGAGAGGAGACAGAGCTGTATCAGAGTGGAGTCTTCGTATGTTGTTGAAATTGATTTGGTATTAATCAGAGCTAGGTCATTTTAAGTTAAAATGTTAATTGTTATCTCCAGGATGACCACTAAGAAAATAATTTAAAAATATGTAGTAAAAGAGAACTAAAATGTTATGCTGGAAAATCCCTATTTACCATAAAAGAAGTCATGGAAGAATGTAGGAATAAAAAAACATGACATAGAGAAAACAAGTAGCAAAATGGCATAAATCTTATCCGTAATTGCATTAAGTGCAAATGGACTAAAAACTCCAATAAAAGACAGGGATATAAACCCAACCCTATACTGTCTACAAGAAACACAGTTTAGATTTAAAGATGCACGTCAGTGGAAAGTAAGGGAGAAAAAGAAGATATATCACATTAGCAGTAACTAAGAGCGAGCTGAGGTGGCCACGTTGATAGAAGAGAAAATGTTTAAGACAGAAATAGTGATGAGAAACAAGGATATTTTGTAATGTCCATATACTACTGTTAACTGATCAGGGTTAACTGATCAGGAAAACATGTCAATTATATATGCACCTTACAAGGGACCCCCAAAATACTCAAAGTGAAGACTAACAGAGATGAGAGGAGAAGCAGACAATTCAACAGCCATAGTTGGAGACTTGAAGTTTCCAAAGTAATAGATGGACTGGGGCAGACCAAATCCGCAAGGGAACACAGGGCTTGAACAACCCTGACAACCAGGTAAGACTGAGATGTCTACACAACACGCCTCCCAACAGAAGCAGAGTCCACGTTCTTCTCTAGGGCTCAGAGAGTTTGCTGAAATATCCTGAAATAAGCCTCCTTAAATTTCAAAGGATCAAAATCCTTCAAAGTAAGTTCTCTGCATACAGTGGAATAAAATTAGAAATCAGTAACAAAAGGGAATTTGGGAAGTTCACAAATAGGTGGAAAGTAAGCAGGGTTAGATAGCCAACAGGTCCAAGAAGTCGTGAGAGAGATTCAAAAATAGTTTGAGATGTAAGAAAATGAAAGTATGACATGCCCAAAGTTCTGGGATGCAGCTGAAGCCATGCTTAGGAGGAAATGTACATTAAAAGTGACTATATTAATAAAGGAGAAAGACTCAAATAAATAATCTTCCATCTTCAGAAACTGGAAGAAGAGCAAACTAAATCCAAAGTGAGCAGAAGGAAAGAAATAATAAAGATTAGAGCACGGATAAATGAAAGAGTAGAAAAGGCCACCTGTTACATGGCCCCATTTATATGAAATGTCCAGAATATGCAAATCCACAGAGAAATCAAGGGGATTAGTGGTTGTAGGGGGGGTTGCCGAGAGGAGGGAAAATGGGGAGTGAGTGCTGCTGGGAGGGGGTGGGCTAGCAGGGAGGATTTTGGTTTTATCTTCAGAGCAGTAGGAGGCTCTTGGAGGATGGACCTAGAGAGTTCCATTTTGGGTTGCATTTTGAGGAGCTCTCTGTGACCTTGGAGGAAAACGGATTGGAGAGGGTCAACGGTGGGTTTGGGGAGGCCTCTGCATTCCAGGGAGGTTATTGTTCAAGTTTCCCCTTGCTAGATGGAGCCAGACCTCCCCCGGCCACTGATTGGAACCCCCCTGGGTGTTCATCAGCCCAGAGACTGGCTGAGATCTCCTGGCTTATCGCGTGGTCAGGAATGGACCTCACATTCATCCGGCTAACGAGGGCTAGGTGGTTGCAAGCAGTAGCCATTGAACAAAAGCGGGAATTTATTGCCAGGGCCCTGGGGTATCTCACAGAAGCTCAGGCCCCTGGAAGGGCTGAATGAAGCCCATGGACCCGAGGGAAACACAGCAGCCCTCTCTCTGACTCGTGTTTGCTTCAGCCTCGTGTGGCCTCTTGTTTCCTGCCGCACACGATCCTTTTCTTTCCTGGGTATCCACGTGGGGGAAGTGGGCCCTCCACCAGCTCCTGGGTTTACAGCTTACTCTTCCAGAAAGCCGTTGAGACTCTGCCCATTTCCCAGATTTTCAAGGGGAAGGATTTCTACATCCCTGCTTGTGTGGGACACACCCCCAGAGGGTCTGTCGGGCCCGAGGGGTCTGGTCACAGTGTAAGTGCTGGGCTTCTACGGTGCCCCCACCCCCAAAGGCAGTTGGGCAGCGGTGGAAAGGTGGAGGAGGGGAAGGGTCATTGGATAAAGGCCAGGTTCTTTTACGGCAGGGTGCCCCCCAAACCGGACACACATACTTGGGGTAACTCGCTGCCTAGGACTGGTCTGCCCCCAGGATAATCTACATGAGACCTTCTTCTTCTGTCACTTTAACTGGTTTGCAGATTCATTTTTGACTGTCCATCTCCCCTATGTTTTTGGCCTTTACTTTCAGCCTCTAGCTGTGCCGGGAATGTTCCAGAATTTAGAATTAGTCTTACCACCTTTGTGAATTCTGTCCGTTCCCTGAGAAAAGAAAGACCTAACCGTTCGCCGCTGACCAGTGTGTTGAAAAGGGCCCTGGTTATTGTCATTGTCTCATTTTCACGTGCTGCTTGAAGCTCAGTGGCACTGACTTCAGGTGACTCCAAACCCTGGTGACTGTGGAGTAAATGGGCCTCTGATTGCGGACAGGAGGCCACAGGAAATGTGTGTGATATCCGATGGGAGGTGTGCATGAGGGTCGGCTGCCCGTGACCTCCCACTGTCCTGTGGTTTCCAGCCTCAGCTCATGCTCTTTACCTGGCCTGCAGGTGGTGTGTGGGGCCTGGAGCCCTGGTCCTTGGCACCAGGGGGAGGTGGCGGCTGCCAATTCCAGTCCCAAGGAGTGTGATTGATCTGCATGGTGCTTTTTCTCTGGCTGTGAGAAGCAGGGACTTGAAGTCCTTCAGTCAGGCACGGCTCTCAGACACTGGGGCGGAGGGAAGGGAGGGACAAGGAAGGACTCTGCATACAGATGTGGGCTCCAAAAGCTCAACTCATTGAATGCCTCCAGCATTTGTAGGAAGCCATGCAGTGTGGCGTTTTCTTGCTCATGGCTGGGTGCCGGTTGCCCAGAATATTCTTTCCAGTGCTGATAATGATGCCGGTGGCATAAGCTGGGGGCTTACTGCTGATTAGCAGTCAGGAATCTCTCCATTTAGTCTCTGTTACAACTGAACAAAGTAAGTAGGACAGATTGTTTTATATGCATTCAGTGGTTGGTAAAACCTCAGGTTGCCTGGCGAGGGGCGGGGTGGTGAGAGTTGTTTTTCTCCTGTACTTCCGTCACTGTTGGTCTGAGCTGGGACTAAAGGCCCAGCCTCTCCTCTCTAATCCCAGACTCTGTTCACGGCAGGGTGTGGTGGTGATCCGAATGCTTTCTTCTTCTTTGCTTTCCCCGTCTTCTACCCATCTCTCCCTGTAGGCCTCCATCTGGCTCCGTGAAGGAACCCAGATGCCCACAGGAATATAGCTTTCTCTCTAGATCTGGAATATAGACAACATGTAGAAATATGTCTTTGCAATAGAAACATAAAATAGATATTATATGTCAGGTTTAGAAGAGGGTGTTTTCGATATACATAGGTACATATGTTTGTGTCTGTGTGTATGTAATTAAATAGAAACCTGCAAAAGCAAGATCAGGAAAAATGTAGATTAACCAGAAGGTCGGAACCAGGGAGAGGGAATACACGCTCAGGCTAGAGAGCTGTGCACAGTCAGCTGCCTCTGAACCACAAATTTAGCTCTGAACTCATGAGTGGTCAAAGCAGGAAAACGATATTATTTGCACAGTCCATGTGGTCCATAAGGAATAGGATACCAGTCACTGAGGGCTACTCCAGGTCGTTAGATCTGCAGGAAATTTCTTGCCTGCGTGGTCCTCTATGGGACCACAAGTGACACAGAAAATACGGGACATGGTGGCACACTCCTGCTCCCGTGGGCAGTTGTCACTGATCGGTCGTGGCCCTTGCCCGTAGAGGCCAGACAGAGCCTTGCCATTCTTCTAGCATGTGCTCTGGGTAGCCATTGCTGGGGCCATGCCTGCACCAGGTGTGATGGCAGTGTTGGGAGCCATGAGAGAGCCATGACGGAGAGCCACACACTAGGGCCGAGCACCACTGAGGTGTGACATAGGTGGGCCTGTCCCGTGTGCACCGCAGATCTGTTTGCTGTGAAAGCCCTCTGGGTACCAGTGACCTGTCGGGGTGAGAAGAGGGGATAAATGCATCTGCAAGGACACGGACACACCAGCAGTTCCTGACTCACCCAGCCACTCACTCGTTCCCCAGGTGTTTAGCAAAGTGTGCCTGGTCCACCGTCCTCTCCCTGCTGGGGCCTGTCACCGTCTCTGAGATGCCCTCCTCGACTTCCTCTACTTCCTCTACTTAGGAGCTCATGAACCATGCACTTTTCTCTCAGAGCCCCCATCACAGCTGGTACCAATGCATTTATTTGCACTGATTTGTTTGGTGGCTCTGTTGCCCTCCAAGACATGAACTCCAAGGTGGCAGGGACGGGGTGTGTCTTGCTCATGCCCCCTCCGATGCCAGCATAGGTTTGGCATGTCGTAGGTGCCCGGTGCATAGCTGTGGCATAAATGAGTGAAAGCACAAAGGTGAAGCAGGTGCAGGCTTTGCCCAGTGAAGACTGCCATAAGGGAGCCAATGCCCAGCCCTGAGGGGGGTGGGGACAGGGAGATCAAGGAAGGCTTCTGGGTGTAGCCCCAATGGCTGGGTCTGCAAGGATGAGGTGGAGGGAAGGGTCATCCGAGGCCCGGGGAAGGGGGGGCAGGGAGCTGAGAGGCACAGAGGCAGCGCTGGAGGAGGGAAGGGCCAGGATTACTTTGGGGTGCTATAAGGGCAGTGGTGGGGAGGGGGTAGGGTGGGGAGCTAGCTGCTGGAGCTGTGCACAAAGGCTGACTGGGGCAGCAGAGGGGAGGGCAGCAGGTTTGTGGGTGGAGCTGGGATGGGGTGGGAGGGACAGACAGGAGGAGGGCTGGGGAGATCACACCCAAGTAGATGCAGGAATAGTGGAGGCAGCCTTTGCTCTTCAGTCTTTACATCCTGCTTCTCCTGTGCCTGTCAATCCTTGGGGACCCCCCTCCGGCAGGCTCTGGCTGTCCAGACCCCAGCGCATATCTGGCCATGCCTGCCGCCCCTGCTGGCCTGGCCCTGCTCTCTGGAGGGGCTTTCTGCAGCCGGTTCACTGCATAACGCTGTTGCCCACACGTCCAATTTTATCTTATCTATTGCTTTTAAAGATTTTTTAAAAAATTATTCATTTGAGAGAAAGAGTTCATGAGTGAGAGCAAGAGCAGGGGGAGGGGTGGAGGGAAAGGGAGAAGCAGACTCCCCGCTGAGCAGGGAGCCCAACACGGGACTCAATCCCAGGACCCCAGGATCATGACCTGAGCCGAAGGCAGACACTTAATGACTGAGCCACCTGCCCCCCACCATTTCCAGTTTAAAAATGGAATATGTACTGATCATATTTGTAGCATGTAGTTCTTGCACACAGCTTTTTTTAATGCCTTTATTTTCCAGGAACAGATTTATTTTCCTCATTTCCCCCTCTTCTGCTTTTTAAGGTGTTTTTCAGTCACTTACATAGGGAACTTCTATTTCCTATTTATATTAAGTATCACATTACCCTCTTTCATGTACAAGTCACTCACTTTGTCCCTTTCAGCCTCCTTCTTGCAAATCTTACTTACCTATGGATTCATGAAACAGTTGGGTTCCTACTTCCACACTCACGCCTGTTTGGTGAGGTTTTGACTAGAGAGGGTGGGGACGCAGCAGTGACGGGGCCTTTTTGCTTCGGATTCCCACATTGCAGGATGATGTTGGATTGAGAGAGGCCAGAGGAGGCACACAGGCCCCACAAGTTAGTGTGGAAGGTTCTCGAGTCAGCGCGCAAGACTTACTTCCTTGCTGTGTTCGTTCTAGTTGCACTAGTCTGGTTGCCCTGGCAAATCTGGGGCTGTTGGGGTTGGACGATGGAGCCTGGCGGGTGAGCCAGAGTCTGGGAGGATCTGGGACAGCCTCACATACCCCTGGGGCGTGCAGATTGGGTGAACTTCCTGTAGTGGCTTGGGTGGATCCCGAGGGGACAGTTCAGTCATGGGGGCAGATGGGGAGGCTGCCACACCATCCAGGGGCCAGGGAAGAAGCCCACAGTGGGGGTGGGGGGTTCCCTCTGGTCATACGGCTGCTGCAAAGGGCCCAAGTAGGCCTAGGAATGAACCCTGGACATTTCAAGGGGAAGCAGCCACTGCCCTGGTGTCTCCAAGCTAGATTGCTGCTGGCAGAGCTCTCCACAGGGGCTGGTGATCTTTGGAGCAGGAAGCTCCCTTCTAGGACGTTTCTGTTAACATGTCAAGCTCACTCAAATTTGTGTATATGTTTCTGCTTCTTCTCATTCCTGGAGAGGTGCCTTACTCAGGACTCTTGATTACAGCTGACAAAGACCTGACTTAAACCAGCTTGAGCATAAAGGAGACTCTGTGGACCCGGCAACTTGGGAATCAGAGTAGTGGTTCAGGCATGGCTGGATCCAGCGACTGACGATGCCATCTGGGTTATTTACTTCCATCTCTGAGTTCAGCTTGTTTTCATCCTTACGCTGTGGTGGCAAGATGGCCACTGGTCATCCCAAGCCAACATTGTCCTCACAGCTTACTCTCACCGGGAAAGAGTGTGTTTCTCAGTAACTCTTGCAAGAACCCTGGGGGAGGACCCACAGGCCCACCCAGTCCTGTGCCAGTCACTGTGCTCAAGGGGTGGGGATATTCTATTTGGTTGGGCCCAGTCACGTTTACCCTGAGGGGGGAAACATGGGGCCATGTAGTGTCTGTGCAGACCCCTCTCCCAAGGACTTGCGGGCATGCTTTCCTTGGCCTGGAGGAGGACTCATGCGCAAAGACAGGAATGCTGGACAGACGAAATGTATGCCTGGGCCAGCCTCTGCCTGCCTTCAGGATGAAGGACCAGCTGGTTCCCAGTGGACCTGGGGATGTGGCAGCCACTTCCCACAAACTCAGAGACAACTGTGTCCCGTCCTCCTGCACAATACCATCAGTGTCACATATCAGCACTTCTCAACATTGTTAGCTATGGGAGCTTTCCTTGAAATGAAACCTTCCCTGAAAGTCCAATATAGAAAGCAGACGAGAAACCTTCCCTGAAAGTCCAATATAGGAAGCAGACGAGAGCTGCGTTGCTCTGGGTTGGGTTGGAACGCACTCTCCGTACTCTCTGTATTCCCTCTGTCCTCTGTCAGCAGCCCTGAAGAGGTGGTATGACACCCCAGGGCTCCTTGGAACCCGGTTTGAGAACCTCTTCACGATGCTCTCCAACCATCCCTTTCAGTGGCATCTGCTTTTGTTCTCCATAAGGGATAGGTTGGTAGACATGGTGTTTTTTCTTATCAAGACAACCTTTTTTCCTGTTGTTAACTTGTTTGCACTATGAAAAGGTCAAAAAGGAGATCCTCATCATCTTCTCACTATAGGCAGGTGTCAGCGTGTAACGGCCCTTGGCTACACAGGCGCTCACTCCGAATCCTTGTCTTCCTTGAGCTGTATTTGGGAGGCTGTCCCGTTTATGGCATTGGTCAAGTTATCTGTTCCTCAGTTTACCTTTTTCTTGGGGAAGCAGACCCATACTTATGAGATGTCTCATGCATGACCACTATCTAGAACAAGGGTTTTTTTAAAAAAAGATTTTATTTATTTGACAGAGCACAAGCAGGGGGAGCAGGAGAGAGAGAGGGAGACACAGGCTCCCTGCTGAGCAGGGAGCCTGATGTGGGGCTCGATCCCAGGACCCTGGGATCATGACCTGAGCCGAAGCCAGATGCTTCACTGACTGAGCCCCTAGAATGCATATTTTGGCTACTTTTTCATGAAAGGTACCCTTTCTAATAACAACAACAAAAAATCCTTGAAATTCATAAAAGTAACCAGACTACAAAAATAATACCAAAAAGACAAAAAGATTATAAACATTCCCAAAGGAGGTCTCCCTCTAATAAGAAGTATCTCTAGTCTGTTCACAGAAAAGACTGTGTTGTCAGGGAGATTGGTCACCAGCAGACCTGCTGTGGGCTGCCTTTGTCCCAGCTTCAGTCCACCGGGGAGAATCCAGGCCTTGGTTTGGCTCTAGCTGGGGCCTCCCCGTGGCTGCCACTTATTGACTTAAGTCTGAGTGATTCAGATCTTCCTCCGGGGTCACCCCTGACAACACGTGGTGGGAGGGAGAGTCACCTCCCGCCCCCACCCCCCGGGTGCCACCAGGGCCAGGCGCCCCCGCGAAGCCCCTCCAGCTCCTGGTAGGTGTTTCGGGGTCTCTGGCTCTGAGGGGAAAGGAAGAGGACTTTTGTATTTCCTGGAACCAGGGGCTCAGCTCATACAGGGGTTTTCCCAGAACTCTGCTAAGTCCCAGGGCAGGGTGTGTGTGTCTGGGCTGGAGAGTGTGGGTTAATGGTTAACGGGAGACTTGCTTTTCCGGGTTGGGTTGCCCAGGTCCTGCTGCTCTGCAGGAAGAGAGAGTGCCGACTGCCTCCAGTGGTGCTGCTGTGACCATCACTGTCTATACACCATCGTGGAGAGACCCAGTGGACAGGAATTGATTTGGTGGGCGGAGAGGATGTGTGTTTCAGTAGAGAGTTGAGTAGCAGCGGGCCCAGGGCCAGGCAGAGAATGGGACCCGTTAATACGACTGAGCTAATGGAAACATTTGGTTTGATAAAACATTTTTATTGCACATAATGCTGTCCATAGGCACCAGGAAAGAGGCGGTGGGCTCTTTGCCCCCGATGTGCTCACATTTGGGGTCAACCAGGACAGGCCTAGAACCGGTCCCCAGATAACTGTGCAACAGGGACAGAAAAACCAAGGGCCACGAGAGGCAAAAATAAACTGCCAAGACAGTGTTTCTTAGCATGTGATGGTAAGTATGCAGTAATATTAAGTACATTATGCAGATGAGCATTTGAAACACTTAATGCATTATGTATTTATTTTCATGTCTATTAAAATATAACTTTGTTTTCTTCCGTTGCCGTCTGTTTGTGGCAAATGATATGGTTTTCTTTCTTTTTTTTAAGTTTTTTTTTATTATTATTATTTTTAAAGATTTTATTTATTTATTTATTTGACAGAGAGAGATCACAAGTAGGCAGAGAGGCAGGCAGAGAGAGAGGGAAGCAGCAGGCTCGCTACCAAGCAGAGAGCCCGATGCGGGGCTCGATCCCAGGACCTTGAGATCATGACCTGAGCCGAAGGCAGAGGCTCAACTCACTGAGCCACCCAGGTGCTCCTAAGATTTATTTATTTTAGAGAAAGAGAGCGCACATGTGCGTCAGCTGGGGAGAAGGCCAGAGGGGGAAGGAGAGAGAGAATCGAAGCAGACTCCACGCTCAGTGCAGGGCTCAATCTTATGACCCTGAGATCATGACCTGAGCCAAAATCAAGAGTCAGACTAGGCGCCCTGAGATGGTTTCCTAGTTAAGGTGGACATACAAAGTTTCCTTTGACAATAAGTGGAAGTGAAAGAGTGAGTGGATGTTAGGGAAAATATTAAGCAAAGCCTAGTGCAGGGGCCGCATGGGGATAGCAAGTGGCACGAGATGCCTGAGGTTTGGGGACAGCGCGCTAGAGGGCTTCAGAGACCAGGAAGGGAAAGGGCTTTCAGGAGGGTCAGGGGGCTGGGGGGAGAGTAGTGGAGGAATAAGATCCAGCTAGGGCGACTCCGTATTAACAGGTCCAGAAATGTGTGTGCAGATCTTGGTAGAATTCATTTCATTATGAGCCCTGTGGGGACTGGAGGGTGGGTTTGGATTATGCTGGAGAGAGCTGTCAATCTGGGGTGCAGTCTCTGAACTTCAGTCAGGGGGCAGTGGGAGACATTGAAGGTGCTTGAGGAGGAGAGTGGTTCATGATTGCCCTTGAAGAGACTCACTTGTAGTAGGTACCAGAACTAGAGGTAGGCTGACCAGTCAGGGACCTAAGTAAAGAGAGTATGAGAGGCCAAACTAGGGCCATGGCTGAGGGCAAGCAGCCCAGCTTCCCAGCCTGTCTCCTGCTGTTTCTGGCCGGCAGCCTGGAAAAGCCAGGGAGAGGCAGGTCTAGGGCGGACAAACCAAGGCTTGGTCTCTGTGTGGGGAGGCAGCGGGAGCCAGGGGAAAGTGCAGGTCATGTGCACCGAGAGGCCTGGAAGGGAGGTTCAGCCCTCCCCTCCCAGTTGGTCCCAGTGGCCTCTTCTTGGTATGTCCTGGCTGAGCATTGAATGTTCTGGAGGAAATGGGTGGAGACAGCTGAAGGAAGCTCCTCTCCAGGCCAGAGCACTGAGTTCCTGCAGGAGAAGGAAGGGAGCATTTTCCTGGCCTCCAGCTTGGCCCAGGCAGCCTGGCTAACAGCCCTGGGCAAGGGTTTCATTCAGCCTGTGGTCATCTGGGCCAGTTGTCTTATTTAACTCTCCCATTTCTTCCTTCTAGTGCAGAGAAGCTCACCAGGCGTTCAGAGACCAGCTTGGTTTAAAAAGCAAGGTTTTTTTTCTTTTCCCCCTTGAAGACCTACTATGTTCCAGGCACTGTGTTTGGAACTTTGACTGTGTTAATCAGAGTTCATCTGGGACAAAACCTGTTGAGAAAGGATGACTGCCTCCTTTGTGTGAAGGAGGGAACAGAGTGTGGGGAGCTGGTACCAAATGACACAGGCTGTTCGCTGCAGAGCCCACTTCTGTATACTTGCTGGTGAGACTGTGGACAGGGTCTGTAACTTGGGAGAAGCCAGTCACTGTCTGCGGGGTGGGGGGGGCGGTGTGTGCAGCCCCCTGCAGCGTCCTGGGCGCATCTGTGAAATCCAGCAGTGCTATAGTGGGGATTCTGGGAGTTATGATACAGCAAAGGTGATTGTTTTAATTTTAAATTAATTTTAATTAAAATTTTTTAAAATTATTTTAATTTTAAAATAATGAGTATATATGGCCTAGCATGGGGATTTGACATCAGAGGTAGTTCATCTTTGAGCTGGCTGTTTCTGGCCACACTCCCTGACCTTGGATGGCAGGGGATGGCAGGGGGTTGGGGGCGTGTGGGGGCGGTCTGCGTTCACTCTCCTTTATCATTAGCCTCACTTAGGTGAAGGCCCAAGAATCAAGGTGCACTTTGCCCTTTTCCTGGGCTCCTAGGAGGTCCTGGGATCTCACCTGCTCTGACTTGATGCCCAGGAGCCATGTGTCCTAAATGCCTGTGATCTTAAGTAACAATCCTCTGAATGACTTTCCAGCTCTGAAATTCACAGAGGCCTCTTCCTTTCTGGCAGTCCTACCAGGAAGATTGTCTTCCTGGAATGCCGGCCTCATGCCTGCCAAGTCCCTGCTTTTTCCTTTCTGGCTCTCCACCGGACTCTTCTGTCTGAGGCCCTCCGGGATTGCCGCAGAGGACCCTAGCCGCCCCTGCTCTTTGCTCTGCCGTTCTTTGTGCGGCCCCAGTGCTTATATAGTCCTTGTCTGGTTCACTCAGGATTCCTCCTGCTCAGGTGCGGCCTGCACTGGGTATTTGCAGTGAACAAAACGGAGCCACCCCCACCCCAGGATCTTACAGAGATTAACAAACAAAGAAATGCACACGTTCAAATTGTGATACAGGCGGGGAAGAAAAAGAATTGGGAGCTAGTGTCTGTCAGCCTGGCAGCCTTCTGCGATAGGGCTGTGTCCCTATGTGGTGGGGACGCAGAAGACATTCATAGAATAAAGGCACGAACAGTACGTGCTTTCTTTCCTTGTGACTGGGAATCATAGCAGATCCTTAACTGACACAAAAACATTTTGAAGGGTCTGACATGATCTACCAATTTAATTTTAATCCTAGTAGCAGTATTGCAAGATTCTTTCCCACAGATGAAGATCAGGGTGTCGTATTTTTTTTCCTTCTGTAAAAGAAAAGTAAAAATTTTTTTCTATTAGCATTTGATTTTAATGGTTTTAAGTTTACAGGAAAAAATTGAGTGAAACATAGGTTCACACATATCCCCTTCCTGCCCCCAGTTTCCCTCTCTTATTAACCTCTTGCATTGATGCAATAGTACATTTATTACAATTGGTGAGCTGGTATTGATACATAATTATTATTATTTATTTTTTAAAAAGATTTTATTTATTTATTTGAGAGAGAGAGAGTGAGTGAGAGAGAGCATGAGAGGGGAAAAGGTCAGAGGGAGAAGCAGACTCCCCATGGAGCTGGGAGCCTGACGCGGGCCTTGATCCCAGGACTCTGGGAGCATGACCTGAGCTGAAGGCAGTCGCTTAACCAGCTGAGCCACCCAGGCGTCCCTTGATGTATAATTGTTAATTATAAGCCCGTAATTTACATTTAGGGTTCGCTCCTGGTGTTGTACCTTGGGTTTTGACAGTTGCATAATGACAGACGTGAGTACATCCACCATTACAGTGTCCTATAATAGTTTCACTCCCCTAAAAAACCTGTGTTCTACCAGTTCACCATTTCCTTTCTTCCCCAAGACCTCTGATCTTTTTACTGACTCCATAGTTCTGCCTTTTCCAGAATGTCACAGGGTTGCAGTCACACACATGTAGCCTTTCCAAACTGGCTGCTTTCACTTAGCAGTGTGCTTTAAGTTTTCCCCATGTCTTTTCATGGGCTAAGCTCATCTTTATTACTGAATTTTATTCCATTCTACGGATGTTCCACAGTGTATTTATCCGTTCACCTATTAAAGGACGTGTCCGTTGCTCCCAAGTTTTGGCAATAATGAATAAAATGGACATAAACATTAGTGTGTCCTTTTGTGTGTGGATGTAAATTTGCATTTCTTTGGGTAAATACCAAGGAGTGGAATTGTGGGGTCACGATTACAACTGAAGAGTATATTTAGTTTTGTAAAGTACAGCCTCCCAACGTAACTGGACAGTTTTGCAGTGAGTAAGAGTTCCTGGGGAGCCAGGTGGCTCAGTCGGTTAAGCACCCGACTCTGTGCTCAGGTCGTGATCTCAAGGTTGCGAGATCAAGCCCCACATTGGGCTCTGTGCTCAGGACGGAGTCTGCTTCTCCTTCTCCCTCTGCTCTTCCCTCGGCTTGTGCATGTGCTTTCTCTCAAAAAATAAATAAAATCTTAAAAAAAAAAAGAGAGAGAGAGAGAGTGTTCCTCTTGCTCTGCATCCTTGTCAGCATTTGGTGTTGTCAATGTTCTGGATTTTGGCCATTCTAATGTAGTATGTAGTGGTATCTCATTGTTACCTTAATCTGTGATTCCTTAGGAAGGACTTGATATTGACCATGTTTTCGTATGCTAATATTTGCCATTTGTGTATCTTCTTTGATGAGGTGTCTGTTCAGACCTTTTGCCCTTTTTTTTTTTTTTTAAAGATTTTATATATTTATTTGTCAGAGAGAGTGAGCACAGGCAGACAGAGAGGCAGGCAGAAGCAGAGGGAGAAGCAGGCTTCCTGCTGAGCAAGGAGCCTGATGCGGGACTCGATCCCCAGACTCTGGGATCATGACCTGAGCCAAAGGCAGCCAATTAACCAACTGAGCCACCCAGGCGTCCCTCTTTTGCCCATTTTTTAACTGGGTTGTTTTCTTATTTTTGAAAAAAATAGTGTTCCCCCATCTGGCTTCTTATTCATCGTCTCTGACTTATCTGAAAGGATAAAGCAAAAAGATTGTGTGTGTTTATGTGGGGGTGATTGACTCCAAAACACATGTAGTTCTGTTTAGTGTTGAGTTGTTGGGATACCCTTGAAATTAAGAGCTTGGGCTTAAAGTTCAAATCCTGGGCTTTGCCACTTATTGACTGTGTGACATTGGGTAAATCATTTGTCTTTGTGATCCTCAGTTTGCTCACCTGTAAAATGGGCATGTTAAAACCTGCTGTGAGGGGTGCGTGGGTGGCTCAGTCAGTTGTGCATCTGACTCTTGATTTTGGCATAGGTCATGATCTCAGGGTTGTGGGATCAAGCCCTGCATTGGGCTCTGTGCTCAGCGTGGAATCTCCTTTCCCCTCCCCCTGCTGTACCCTTTTGCTCACTGTCTCTCAAATAAATGGATAAATAAAATCTTTAAAAAAACCCCAAAATCCTTCCATGATTTGCCAAAGCACTTGGCACCAAGCCTGACAAATAAGTAAATAATCAGTAAGTGGCGGTTCTTCTAACAAGTAATCAACAAGCATGCCTTTCACTTCTCCTGTATGATGTTTTGTGTTCCCTTTGTGTCCTAGTCTGTCTTTGAGACTCCAGAGCAGTCAGGGTGTATGTGCGTATGGAACGCATGTCATGCCCCAGCAGATACCCGCTTCTCGGCCTCAGCCCTTCCCTGGCCTCCCCTCACTTCCCTCGTTCCAAGCCCCAGACTTGTTGCACTCGCCTGCTCTTGAACACACCTGCTACGGACCCTGTCCCCCGAGCTGCTCTTTCTCCAAGCCCGGCTACAAGCGTAGACACCCCAGGTCCTCCTCCTTCTGACTTCTCTGGGGATGAACCTCAGGTCCGTTTCATCTGAGCAAGTTCCTGTGGTTGGCAGTGAGAAGTCAGGAGGGATGGGAAAGTGACCGGGTGGATGGCCGTGTCCTGGCGGCAGCTGCAGGCTGGCTGGCTCCTGGCTCCATTAGACACGGGTGTTGGAGTTGGCTCCTCGTACAACCTCACCAGCGGGCCCCGACAGGTCCCTTGGGGAGGCAGTGTGGCCTTCCCCCCCCGCTGGAGAGGGACTTGCTGCTCCCCAGGCCTCTGCCCTGCCCGGAAATGACGCCCTCTGGGTTTTTCCCACAAAATGGAATGGAAGGCCTGGGAACCATCTACCTTCTGAGGTTCTTTGTGCAGAGGTCAGATACGTGGCAAGACTGGCCATAGGCAAAGGGCAAATTCTGTGAAACGCTGCTCCTTCCTGCCGGGGAAACACTGCTCCGTAGTTGCAGTCATCGGGGGAGGGTGGATATATTATTCTGTTACGAAGTGACCTCCTTTGGTTTCTGTGAGAGTTGAGTTAATGTATATGAAATGAACAGAACTCACATATGGTCAGGGTTTTGTGGATTTTTGGAAAAGATTTATTTATTTATTTATTTTCAAGAGAAAGTGAGAGTGAGCCAGCGAGGGAAGGAGCAGAGGGAGAGAAAGAACCCTATAGCAGACTCCCTCCTGAGTGGGGAGCCTGACACAGGGACTCGGCCCTGGGACCCTGAGATCATAACCTGAGCTGAATTCAAGAGTCGGACGCTTAACCGACCGCGCCACCTAGGTGCGCCCTTGGTCAGTGTTAAATGAGGATGTCAGCATTTGTCGTCATTTGTTCAGACCCCTTCCCTGGAGGACCCCACTTGTACGCCCCGTACCCACCTCCCACTCCCTGCCCCAGACTGCTCCAGGTTGCTTAGGTGAGCTCAGCTGCTTGAAGGGGCAGGTCCAGAGACGGCGGTCCTCCACCCCAAAGAAGGACCTGTTCCGTTTGGTACAGTGGCATTTCTTGATGCCCCCTCCTGCACTCCGCCGGGTCCTGGGATCGAAAGGCTGCTAATAATGGGCCATGGCAGTGACGGTGAGGGTGCTGGTGGCCGAGGTGGTGGTCCAGCGATGATTGTGATGGTGTCCCTCACTGAGAGTGCAGTGTCACAGGTCCCGTGCTGGATGTCTTATTCGCAGCATCTAAATAAACCAGAGCTTCTCCTTTTCAGCTGGATGATTTCATGTTGTGGGGGGCTGGACTGTGCCTTGTAGGGTACTTAGCAGCATCCTGGCTTCTGCCCACGGGACTGTAGCCAGTGGCACCCCCTCCCCCTGCCTTGTCTCCAGAATGTGCCAGATGTCCCCTGGGAGACAAAATCACCCTGATTCAAAAGCACTGATCTAATTTCTCAACAGCCTCAGGAGACAGCTCCTTGTTTTACAGATGAGGCTGCTAAGGCCTGGAGAAATAAAGGAGCTGTCCAAGGTCACCGAGCTCATAATTCACAGGGCAGAATGCAAACCCGACACCTGATCCAAAGAACAGACTTGTAACCACTGCCCTTTATTGCTCGGCAGAAAAGGCAAATTTGTATGCCCTTCAGCTGGACTACCTGGGGGTATAGGACCAGGTTGGGCCTGCGTGGTTAGCCTGGGCATCCGTTGCCGAATTCATTTGGAGCTAATAAAAACAATGGGCTGCTGCCCATTTTCTGCCATGGTTTGGACCCAAAGAGCTGAATGTATTTATGTGGAGACTGTCTCCACAGGCCCCAGGCCTCTGCCATGGCAGGGAAGTCACACTGCTTCTCCTTCTTCCAGGCAGCCCCGACACCGGCAGACACCTATAGGGAGGAGGAGGGCATGTGGGTATAGTTTTCAGCAAATGGGGCCCCCTGCGCTCCTCTGCTTTCTCTCACTGAGGCTGTGAATCTGGGCTTACAGGTTGAGTGCCCAAAATACTCACTCGTAATTTTTCCTTTCCTTTTTTTTAAACAATTTATTCTGAAAAATTTTAAATGTAAAGCTGAGTCGAAAGACTTTTACCGTGAAATCTGACATATCCACCGTTTAGATTCTATTATTTTTTTTTTATTAAAGATTTTATTTATTTATTTGAGAAAGAGAGATCACAAGTAGGCAGAGAGAGAGAGAGCGGAAGCAGGCTCCCCGCTGAGCAGAGAGCCCCATGCGGGGCTTGATCCCAGGACCCTGAGATCATGACCTGAGCCGAAGGCAGAGGCTTAACCCACTGAGTCACCCAGGTGCCCCTAGATTCTATTATTAATATTTTACTTCTCTTCTGGTTCCCTTTTCTGGAACTCAGGTCAGTGTCATCTCTGGCTGGTGGGTCAGTGAGTGCACTATGAATTTTCCATGAGGAGAATACATTAATAGCATAGACCGGGGTAATGAGACAAAGATGGTCTTCATTAACCAGGTTGTTGGAGGAGTTCAGGGCCATAGATGACCCTACTCACTGTTAAGGCAAAACTAGTTCAAACAAGTTACTAAATAGATTGGAACATTATTTTAAAATGCCATCTGGGGCTGCCTGGGTGGTTCAGGCCATGATCCCGAAATCCCAGGGTCGAGCCCCCCATCAGGCTCCCTGCTCAGCCGGGAGTCTGCTTCTCCCTCTGTCCTGCCTCCCCTGACCTCCGCTTGCTTTTTTCTCTCTCTCTTTCAAGTAAATAAATTAAAAATCTTTAACAAAATATCATCCGGTTTTAAATCCATGTTATTGTGAAGTATAGAAATAATACAAGTGTAATAGTTTCAAACAATGAAAGTCCTAAAAATTGCCTGACACAGAGAAGGCCCCTCTTCAAGTTGTTTTTTAATTATGAACAATTTAAAAGCTTTTCATTTTGAAATAATTTAAACTCATATAGAATTTGCAAAAATGGTTCACAGAGGTCCTATGTCCCCTTCACCCTACTTGACCTGCTTATGTAACAATACGACCACTCCTCATTCATTTTTCCCTTCTCTCCCATGATGGTCACATTTTTTTTTTAAAGATTTTATTTATTTGTTAGAGAGAGAGAGAGAGAGAGAGCACAGGCAGACAGAGTGGCAGGCAGAGGCAGAGGGAGAAGCAGGCTCCCTGCCAAGCAAGGAACCCGATGTGGGACTCGATCCCAGGACGCTGGGATCGTGACCTGAGCTGAAGGCAGCTGCTTAACCAACTGAGCCACCCAGGCGTCCCTGATGGTCACATTTTTGAAGAGCTCTAGCCAGTTACTATAGACTGTCCCTCCGTTTGAGTTTGTCTGGTATTTTCTCATGATTCATTTGGGGCTGTGAATTTCTGGTAGGAATCTCCCAGAGGGATATGTCTTTCTCAGTGAACTGTATCAGGAGGTATGTGATGTCTAAATGTCTTATCACTGGTGGTATCAGTCTGGATCACTTGGTTCCGGTAGTGTCTGCTGGTTTCTGTCCTGTAAAGTTACTATTTTTCCCTTCATAATTAACAAATATTCTGGGGGAGATACTTCGAGACTATGCAAATAGACCCTGTTTGTTCTCAAACTTTTGCCTCCTAATGTTGGGATCCATTCCCAGATTTTCCCTGTAACAGTTATTATTGAGATGTTTTATGGTGATTCTTCAGTTTCCTTAATTCCTTCTACATTTATTAGTTGGAGCTCTTCTGCAAAAAGGAACTGTCCTCTTTAGTTATATGCTCAATTATTTATATAAGGACTCATAGATATTTATCTTATGGGTTATAGAATCCAATGCTAGTATTATTTATTTTGTTGTCCAAATCATTCCAGCTTTAACCACTGAGAGCTCACCATGAAAGTTTTTATTGTGAAGGTTTACAACCATCACAGAAAAGCTGGACGCAAATAGTACAAAGGAAACCTGTCATCTCTCCTCTGAGATTCAGCAGTTCTTAGCATTTGACAGTATTTGCTTTCTGTCTCTCTCTTTCTCTCCCCTGCCCCTCTCCTGCAGTGTTTCCACAGAATGTACCATCTGTTGTGTGATTTGTTTTTTTTTGTTTTTTTTTTTTGTTTTTTGAGGTTAATTTACAGTTAAACTGGCTCCAGACCATCAGGGGTTGATGGTGAAGTATAAACAGCCACTTCTTTGCCCGCTGGAGACTGTGTACCTGGCTGTCTTGTTCAGACCCCAGTTCATTCTTCACTGTGCCCTGTGATTTTTTTTAACAGCTTTACTGAGACCATACAGGTCACCCATTTAAAATGTATGATTCAAAAAAAGAAAGAAAGAAAGAAAGAAAAGGAAAGGAAAGAAAAGGTACACTTCTGTGGGTTTTAGTATATTCACAGATGGGGCAACCGTCCTGACAGCCAGTTTTTGAACATTTTCATCACTGCGAAGGTAAACCCGGTATCCTTCCACTTGTAGTTGCCCTCTTCCCCATAAGCCCTGGGCAACCACCAGTCTAACCCATCTCTATAGATTTGTCTGTTTTGGACATTTCACATGAAGGTAGTCGTAGACAAGGCAGCCTTTTATGGCTGTCATGTTTTCGGGCGTCACATTTTCTTTTTTAAGACTTTTTTTTTTTTTTTTAACTCATTTTTTTTTTTTAAGATTTTATTTATTTATTTCTGTCAGAGAGAGAGAGAGAGAGAATGGGAGTGAGCACAGGCAGACAGAGTGGCAGGCAGAGGCAGAGGGAGAAGCAGGCTCCCTGCCGAGCAAGGAGCCTGATATGGGACTCGATCCCAGGACTCTGGGATCATGACCTGAGCCGAAGGCAGCCACTTAACCAACTGAGCCACCTAGGCGTCCCTCGGGCGTCACATTTTCAAGGTTCATCCACGTTGTAGCATGAATAGGAACTTTGTTCCTTTTTATGGCTAAGCAATATTCTACTGACCAGTTTTTTTTTTTTTT
>RCUC01129685.1:0-22615 GCA_003697995.1 Taxidea taxus jeffersonii | reverse complement strand
GCCACCCCAGATTTCTTCTGATGTCCATTAGCATGGTAAATTGTTTTTCACCCCCTCACTTTCAATCTGGAGGTGTCTTCAGGTCTAAAATGAGTTTCTTGTAGGCAGCATATTGATGGGTTTTGTTTTTTTATCCATTCTGAAACCCTGTGTCTTTTGATTGGGGCATTTAGCCCATTTACGTTCAGGGTAACTATTGAGAGATATGAATTTAGTGCCATTGTATTGCCTGTATGGTGATTGTTACTGTATATTGTCTCTGTTCCTTTCTGATAATACTTTTAGGGTCTCTCTTTGCTTAGAGGACCCCTTTCAATATTTCCTGTAGAGCTGGTTTGGTGTTTACAAACTCTTTCAGTTTTTGTTTGTCCTGGAAGCTTTTTATCTCTCCTTCTATTTTCAATGATAACCTAGCTGGATAAAGTATTCTTGGCTGCATGTTTTTCTCGTTTAGTGCTCTGAATATATCATGCCAGTTCTTTCTGGCCTGCCAGGTCTCTGTGGATAAGTCTCCTGCCAATCTAATATTTTTACCATTGTACGTTACAGACTTCTTGTCCCGTGCTGCTTTCAGGATTTTCTCTTTGTCGCTAAGACTTGTAAATTTTACTATTAGATGGCGGGGTGTGGGTCGATTCCTATTGAGTTTGAGAGGTGTTCTCTGTGCCTCCTGGATTTTGATGCTTGTTCCCCTTGCTATATTAGGGAAATTCTCTACAATAATCCTCTCCAGTATACCTTCTGCTCCTATTTCTCTTTCTTCTTCTTCTGGAATCCCAATTATTCTAATGTTGTTTCGTCTTATGGCATCACTTATCTCTCGAATTCTCCCCTCGTGGTCCAGTAGTTGATTGTCTCTCTTTTGGTCTGCTTCATTATTCCCTGCCATTTGGTCTTCTATATCACTAATTCTGTCTTCTGCCTCATTTATCCTAGCAGTAAGAGCCTCCATTTTTGATTGCACCTCATTAATAGCTTTTTTTATTTCAACTTGATTAGACTTTAGTTCTTTTATTTCTCCAGAGAGGGTTTTTATTTCTCCTGACAGGGTTTCTCTAATATCTTCCATGCCTTTTTCGAGCCCGGCTAGAACCTTGAGAATCGTCATCCTGAATTCCAGATCTGACATATTACCAATGTCTGTATTGATTAGGTCCCTAGCCTTCGGTCCTGTCTCCTGCTCTTTTTTTTGTGGTGAGTTTTTCCGCCTTGTCATTTTGTCCAGATAAGAATCCGCTGTTCTCCTTGTTAAGTGAACTTGGTCTTGGCTGGATTTCTTTGATCTTCTGGGGGAGGGGCCTGTTGTAGTGATTCTCAGGTGTCTCTGCCCCAGGCGGAGTTGCACGGCCCTTACCAGGCGCCGGGCTAAGTAATCCTCTCAGGTTTGCTTTCAGGAGCTTTTGTTCCCTGAACGTGCTTTCTGTAGAGTTCTGGAGGACGGGAATGACAATGGCGGCCTCCCAATCTCCGGTTCCGAGGAGCCGAGAGCTAGGGGCCCCAGTCTTCAGTGCGCCTTCAGAGAAAAGCGTTTAATCCCTCCAGTCTCCCTAGCCCACGTTTGCGCCGGAGAGTGCGCGCGCGCGTCTGCCCGCAGACACCGCAGGCCTGCAGACCCCGCGCCCGCAGACCGCGCTCAGAGAAAATCGTGCGTCATCAGTCCCGTCTCACTGGCTTCTGGGAGTGCTCCGAGCTCACCCAGCCTGTGACCAAGCGTCTCTGTCTCTGGCAGAGTCCCACCTGGAGTCTCCGGAGCCCGTAGATCCCTGAGCTCTCCCGGGTCGGAGTCTCCCCGGATCTTGTGGGGACCCCTCGCACCGAGCACCGGCCAGTGCCACAGAGCAGCGGTCCGTGTCACAGACCACTAGGAAATCTCGGCTCTGTCTTCGCAGCCGGCTTCCCCGCTCTAATACCTGTGAGCTCTGCGACACTCAGACACCCCTGATCCTTCTGTGACCCCGTGGGACCTGAGTCCACGTTGTCCCCGTGAGGTCTTCACCCCAGTTTAGCCTCTGGAGTGATGTCCCTCCGTGGAGCCGACTTTTAAAAGTTCTGATTTTGTGCTCCGCCGCTTGCAGGGAGCCGGCCCCTCCCCCTGGGGTCTATCTTCCCGTCGCGTTGGATTCACTTCTCCGCTGGTCCTACCTTTCAGAAAGTGGTCGATTTTCTGTTCCTAGAATTGTTGTTTTTCTTCTCTTCGATCTCCTGTTGGATTTGTAGGTGTTCGGAATGGTTTGATAGGCTATCTGGCTGATCTCCTGCTGGCTGATGTCGTCTCAGCCTCCTACTTCTCCGCCATCTTGACTCCTCTCCATTCTCTTTTTGAGAAGATTAAGGCCAAACAACTCTTTCAACTTTTCTATGTATATAAGGCCTATCCTGTAGTGGCTCCAATTTTCTGCCAAGAAGTAAATGCCAAGATGTTTTGTTACTTGCCTCACATTAAAAACTTCTGATTTCCAGTACCCCGTGCTCAGCAGTAGGTGGCGGGATCTAACAGAGTGCCCTGGAGTTACTACTTTAATTTTTATTCTAATTATGACGTTACTTATAAGATTATCTGTAAAATTTTTGTATCCTCCACTCGATAAACTATAAGCATTTTAGGAGCAGAGACAGCATCCTGAGCACAGGGTCTGGCTCACCCTAGATGCTCAATAAATATTCTATGAGTAATGAGTGGAACGGCTGTCGTGCATCTCACCTACATGTTGGAGTGATTTAACTTGCAGAACACTCTTGCAAACTAGATAGCATCGCACCCATTTTGCAGATGAAGAAATTGAGCCCACATTCAATGAACTGAAGACTGAAGATGCATGACCTAAATCGGAGCCTTGATGTCCTTATTGCTGGCGACAGAGGCATGACCAGCCCTGGGTAGGGTGTAGCAAGTACAAGTCTCAGCCCGGTAGTTCTCGAGGACAGCTGCCCGCATGCTTTCTAGCAAGTCCAAGCTCAGGGGTTCCCTCTATGGGAGGTAGAACAGGGTCCTGTACCAGAGTACTCGGCAAGACAACAAGCTTTATGCACATCCCTGAGAAGCCAAACGAGACACTCCTCATCCTTAGTCCAAATGATCGAGCCCTACCCTTTGCAAATTGAGTCAAATTCCAACCTGGCTGGTGGTCAACTCACCGATGACACATAGGTTATAACCCAGTTTCAGAAAGGAAGCAGCGAGTGGGAGTCTGAAAGAACATCCCCTACAAGAGGAGTGGTTCTTCCCTGGATTTGCAGGCTTCCTGCCTGTCCTGGGCTCCCTGTTGTACATTTGTACCAGGTGAGCTGCGAAATCAGACTGTCAGGAAACTGAAAGTCACCACCAAGCAGAAGAGGCTACTTGCCAGAGAGGGTGTCTCAGCATTGCTCTGTCGGCATCACCACTCATGTCCTGGCCCATGCATAAGATAAACTCTGATCTGAATTGGTAACAACGTTAAACTTTGACCTTACACCATCTAGTAGTGAGTTCTTGATTGGAATTTCCAACTTGTGGTTCTCCCACTGAATTCCGAATACATAAAAGTGTCTGGCATGGATCTAACATTCAGTGAGTATCTGTAAATTAATTGTGGAACAGACATCTGTTGCTTCCTATGCTACAGTTTGTAATATAATATCCAGCTTCAACTTTTTTTTTTTTTGTATAGGTGGGAAAATGTCCCAAGAGGTGTGCTGGCTTGCCCAAGTCAGGGCGTTCAGTGTGAGCACTAGGCAAAGAAAGGCAGACCTAAATCCCAGAATGAGAAGGGCCCCTGAGTGCTTTTCGGTGTCAAAGCTGACGTTATCACTCTGCATTTGCAAAGGCTCTCCCACACAGGTATGGTTCTTCAGATGAGGAAACTACGCTAATAAAAGTCATGATTTAAATATGAACACAGGTCTAAGGGAGGCCATAGCTTGCAGCCACTATATTGTGCCGCACTGCCTTGTTGGACTGGGAGAAACTGCCATTGCCTTCATCACCAGTGGGGAAAAAAAAAAAAAAGCACACCCAATGCAAAGCGCCCCATTCCAGACCCAGAAGCTCCAGGGCAGAGCATGCTTGCAACAAGTGGCGGAAAACTGAAGCTTCTGGAACTGTGCCTTTTAGGAGCAGCGCTTGTCCCCAGCCTGGAGTTGGATGGGTCTGCAGCTAGGACCCGAGTGCCTTCCACCTTCAGGATTTCTTTCCTTGTCTTTCTTTTCTTTTCTTTTCTTTTTTAAGATTTTATTTATTTATTTGACAGAGAGAGATCACAAGCAGGCAGAGAGGCAGGCAGAGGGAGAGGGAAAGTAGCTTCCCCGCCAAGCAGAGAGCCTGATGTGGGGCTCAATCCCAGGACCCTGAGATCAAGACCCAAGCCAAAGGCAGAGGCTCAACCCACTGAGCCACCCAGGCGCCCCAACCTGCAGGGTTTCTAATGCGGGAGCAAGGAACAAGGCAAGTCAGCATGATACCTACATCGGAAGGTAGGTCAGAGCAAAGGGCAGAGACGAAACCCTCCACGGATCTTCTAATTCACTCTTCTATTCAGTTGACACATAAATCGGCAATTAAAGACATCTATCCTTCATTCCACAAATACTCAGGCACTGTGTGGGGGCGCCTGGGTGGCTCAGTCAGTTAAGCCTCTGACTTTGGCTTGGGTCATGATCTCAGGGTTCTTGGATCAAGTCCTGCGTGGGTCTCTGTGCTCAGCGGAGAGCCTGCTTCTCCCTTTCCCTCTGCACACCGCCCGCCCCTCCCCCCACCGCCAGCTCATGCTCGTGCTCACTCTCTCAAGTAAATAAATAAAATCTTAAAAAATATTCTCGGGCTCAGCATTATATGCTGGTAATACAGTGGTAAAAAGGACAGAGAGAGTGGTCTTTTTCAGTAAATGTTGCAGGAATGAGGGAATAAATGCAGGAATCTGTAAATACAGTTAAAGCAGTACAGAGCTATCCCTCCAGAAGTGTGCACTTAGCTTTGGCAAAAAGAGACACATAATTCCAGGAAAAAGCATTTGACTACCTCGTCAAATTGCCTCATCTCATTAACATGTCAATTACTTGGGAAAAATTTGGTTTTGACTTCTCCAAAAGAAGCTAGTCTATTTTGTCTCTGAGTTACGAAGCAGGTCTGATCACGCACCAGCTACACCTGCTTCTTCTCAGTCCTGGGAAAAGGGCCCTGAGAATCCCATCTGAACAACTTTGGTGTAAAACCCTGTCATTTTCAAGAAAAGATGTGGTACAAAATAACCTATCAGTCAGGGTTCTCCAAAGAAACAGAACCCATTGGATATGTACATACTTACGGAGAGAGATTGACTTTAAGAAACTGGCCCATGTGATTGTGAATGTGTTATGTCTTAAATCTGCAGGGCAGGCTGGCTGGCTGGAAACTCAGATAGGATTTCTGCATCACAGTCTTTTTTTTTTTTAAGATTTTTAAAATTTATTTATTTGACAGACAGCGATCACAAGTAGGCAGAGAGGCAGGCAGAGAGAGAGAGGAGGAAGCAGGCTCCCTGCTGAGCAGAGAGCCCGATGCAAGGCTCGATCCCAGGACCGCCACGATCATGACCTGAGCTGAAGGCAGAGGCTTTAACCTACTGAGCCACCCAGGCACCCCTCTGTGTTATAGTCTTAAGGCAGAATACCTTCCCTGAAAAATCCATTTTTGCTCTTGAAGCCTTCAACTGATTGGATGAGGCCCACCCACATTATCAAGAGTCATCTGCTTTACTTAAAGTCAACTGGTTATAATAATCACACCTACAAAACACCTTGACAGCAACATCTCTACCAGTTGTGTGTGACCAAACAATCAGGCACCATACCCTAACCAAGATGACATATAAAATTAAACATCATCACCTCTTAAGAAGCCCAAGTGTTTTGTATGACTCAACTAAAGCATTTGATTCTTATTGTTTTGTATTTCTCAGCAATAGTTCCAAAAGAAGTCAATTCCACCTCAGAAACTTATTCAGAAAAATGAAATAGGAGTGCCTGGGTGGCGCAGTTGGCTCAGTATCCAACTTCTGATATCCGCTCAGGTCTTGATCTCAGGGTCGCTGAGTTCAAGCTCCACATTGGGCTTCATACCAGGCGTGGAGCCTACTTTAAAAAAAAATGAAACAAGTGAAGCTAGCCAGAAGAACAGGACAAATTCTGTGTTTTCACTGTTTACGGAGACAGTGTTCAAACTCTACTAATCCTCAAGAAACTGCATCATATTTGCTTAAAATCAACAGCACTACAAAATAGCCAGCCCAATTACTGCTGTCGCCACGACAGCCAGGATGCCAGCCAAGATGATGGATTAGCACAGGATGCTGGCCTCTTCAGCGAAAACAGACCCAAGGAAACGATAGAAGAATATATAGACTCTAGGAATGATGGAGGATAAAGAGGATAAGGAGAAGAAGGAGAGGAAGAGCCAGGAGTGTGGAGGAGGAGGAAAAGGAACCAGCAGAGGAGGAGGAGAGGAGCAGAGAGGGAGAGAAGAAACCCCCTGAGCGATCGAAGACTTTTGAACTGGTGTGTGTGTGTGTGTGTGTGTGTGTGTGTGTGTGTGTGTGTGTGTTGGCGAGAGCAACGAGGCATGCCACAGCCCAGGGTGGAGGGTGGTTGGCCCTGGGCACTGGGGATGAACAGTTAGAGAAAAGCCGAGTAGTTCTGGAGGCATCCAGTTTTAGACTCCCTCCCCTGCCCCACTCTCTCTGGGGGCTTGAAAAGGAAACCCAGGTGATGGCTGAGGGGCAGCTGCAGGGTTACAAGTCAGGTGATTCCCGAGGACATGGATCAACTGTGATTTTTAAAGTCCTAGGGCTCATATCCTTCTCATTCCTTGAACTTTCCAGGGAGACACACGGTAGGGCAGTGTGCCTGAACCTCGGCAGGACTGAGGTTGTGGGCCAGGTAATTCCTTGCTGATTGAAGCCATCCTGTGCATCTAGGATACACACCAAACCAGCCACCCTATGTTAGTGAAAACAAAAGTAACTCAAACTGGGGGGAGCACAGGGGGGTCCCCGGTAATTTAAAATAAGAATCAGAAATACCTAAGGCAGGCAGGTACATTGGAAAATAGGAGTAGGAACTGTGGCTGGGGAGGCACACAGGGTGAGGGACGAGAAATGCTGCCATGTTACCAATGTCTTAATTGTCACATGCAGCATGTAGAAAGAAAACAACGTAAAAAACACAGGAACGGCTGTTTTAAAGCTAAAATATAACCACCGATCAGGCCAAGAAATTGAACATTATGTTCCAAAAAACCCGGTGCCTTACTTCAGACCAGAAGAGCTTCCCTCTCCCTACAAGGAGCCAGGAGCCAGACTTTTATTCTCCTTTGTTCGTTTTTTTACATCTTTGCCACTAGGCATGCATCCCTAACGACACGGCTCGGTTTGGGCTGTTGGGGAAATGTACACAAGTGGGGCGCTATCATGTTTCTGCTTCTGCTCAGTGTTGCCTGCGAGGTCCTCCGTACCTGTCGTTGCTTGTTTGTTGTGTAATGACACATTGCCTGAAGGTGCTGCGACTTGGGCACTTGTTTTATTGCCGACGGGCATTTGGGTTATCTCGGTTTTAAGAAGGCTTTATTCACACATCTGCTAACAGCATCCTTACACCCTCTCCTAGCGCATAGATGTACACTTTCTGTAGGTTGCGAAGTGCAGACGTTGAGTCATAAGATTGTCGTGATTTCAACTCTGCTAAACCAACCAAAATTGTTCCCAAGTAACTTTCCTGGGAGCTGTCAATGAACACTATCTTTGCTCCAAATCCTTCTCAGTACTTGTTTTGTCAGCGTTCTTCGCTAACTGAGTGCAGATGTGGTGGTAGATCTTTGTTGTTTGAATGTGAATTTCCATGATGATTAATTAGGCTGAGTACTTTGCATGTTGATTGGCTATTTGGATAGCCTCATTCCTGAACTTCGAGGTAGATTGTCTGTCTTACGGAGGGCTTCCTTCATTTTGCCTTCATTCTTTTTTTTAGAGATTTTATCTATTCCTTTGAAAGAGAGAGAGAGAAGGAGCACAAGTCGGGGGAGGGGCAGAGGGAGAGAGAGAAGCAGACTCTCCACTGAGCAGGAAGCCCGGGTGGGTTCAATCCCTAGATCATGACCACTGATCATGGATCATGACCCCCGATCATGGATTGTGATGCCCGATCACAGATCATGACCGGAGCCAAAGACAGATGCTTCATGGACTGAGCCCCCCAGGTGCCCCTCACAAGTAGGGAGAGAGGCAGAGAGTGGGAAGTAGGCTCCCCAACAAGCAGAGAGCCTGATGCAGGGCTCGATCCCAGGATCCTGAGATCAGGACCTGAGCCGAAGGAAGAGGCTTAACCCACTGCACCACCCAGGCGCCATTTAAGAAATTCATTCTTAAATGAATTTCTAACTGGACTAAAAATGCAGGCTGTTTGTTCATCAGCACACCACAGATACTGGATGGGTTTCTGCCTCGCTCTGATGTTTTTATTAGGTCGGCAGACATTCCAACTGTCATTCATTTGGAAGTAAAATGTACTTTCTCCAGATGCTTTTAAGATTTTTCTCCTTGCGGGGCGCCTGGGTGGCTCAGTGGGTTAAAGCCTCTGCCTTCAGCTCAGGTCATGATCCCAGGGTCCTGGAATCGAGCCCCACCTCGGGCTCTCTGCCCAGCAGGGAGCCTGCTTCCTCCTCTCTCTCTCTCTCTCTCTCTGCCTGCCTTTCTGCCTGCTTGTGATCTCTGTCTGTCAAATAAATAAATAAAATCTTTAAAAAAAAAGATTTTTCTCCTTGCTTTTGGATGTCTCTATCATTATGCTATCTAAATGCAGACTTTTAAAAATGTTTACCTTGCTAGCATTGCCTTTGTACTGATGAATGACCGTATATCACCCACTCTGGAAAATTCTCAGCCATAAACTCACAAAAATTTGCCTTTGCTTTATTCTTCTCTAATCAAATATGCATTGGCCCTTCTCAAATTATTCTTCATATCTCTTACCTCTTTCTTATATTTTCAACACCATTCCTCTTTCTGCCATATTCCTGATAATCTCTTCTATCTTCTCATTCTCTAATTCTGTATCATTCTATGACCCATCTGTCCCCTACCCCAAGTTTCAATTTTAGTTACTATATTTGCCATATCTGTAAGTTCTAATTTTTTCCCAAATTTGCTCTGTGGCCTTCAGATATTTTTAAGCCCAAAAGTTGCTTAAAACTGGTCAGCAGGGGATGCCTGGGTGGCTCAGTTGGTTAAGCTGCTGCCTTCAGCTCAGGTCATGATCTCAGCGTCCTGGGATCGAGTCCCGCATCTGGCTCCTTGCTCAGCAGGGAGCCTTCTTCTCTCTCTGCCTCTGTCTGCTTGTGTGCTCTCTCTCTCTCTCTGACAAATAAATAAATAAAATCTTAAAAAAAAAAAAAAAACAACTGGTCAGCAGGGTGGTTTTACCTGTCTGTCTCTGACCTAATATTCCAATGTCTGAAGCCAAGAAGAGCCTCTTGTATTGTCTGTACCTGTTGCCTGTCAACCTTGTAGCCTTGTTTGTTTTTATGTGTTCACTTTACCTGCATGGAAGTCATGGCTCTTGAAACAATTATTTATGGGGGTTCCTGGAGGCCTACTGCACAGGATATCCTCCTTCAGAGTCTTTACCAATGTACCTAGAATGCTACCAGCCAATGACAATCTTGGACCAAGTTGTTCACTTCAGGTTCCCTGGTACATGTAAGTTACGGGAACCCAAGAAGCGAATCAGGTGAGACATAGTCTGCAGCCACAAATTCCCAAGAATTTCTTTCGTGTTCTCTTTCTGCTGACTTTCTTCCCTTCCCACAATAGCCTTCTCCAAAGTCTCCCAGGACTGAGGAGGTGAGGGATGTGTTTAGTTCTGACTTGCCCTTTTGCTGCAGGTTGATTTACGATGTAATTAAGGAAATTAATTGTTAGCCATAAAGTGAGCAGAGAAGAATTGCCCACATCTTCCATCATAAAATATGTCAGGGTCTTGTGGTGGTGGGGAGAGTCTTTATTGCTCTATTCAAAATCAAGAGACCATTAAAAAAATTCAGATATTCAATTCCAAGAAAGAAAATTTTTAAATAACTTTGCTTGGGTAAAATTCACCATGAACAAATCAAAAGCCAAATGAACAAGCTAGGAAAACCATTAACAATTCATCACAAGAAATGACTAATCTCTCTAATGTATATAGAATTCCCAGAAATTGAGAAAGAGAACAACATGTGAAAAAAAATGGAAAAAGAATACCGACAGATTATGGGGAAAGATGTACAAATGAAAGAATGCATCACCTTACTCATGACAAGAGAATACATTAAAACCGCAGTGGAACAGGAGCATCTGGGAGGCTCAATGGGTTTGAGTCTGACTCCAGCTCAGGTCATGATCCCAGGTTCCTGGGATTGAGCCCCATGTCAGCTCTCTGGCCAGTGGGGAGTCTGCTTCTGCCTCTCCCTCACCCTCTGCCCGACCCCACCACCTGCTGGTGTGCATGCTCTCTCTGTCCCAAACAAAATCTTTTCTAAAAAAAATTATACTGAAATACCATTTTTTACCCTTCAAGCTAGAAAAATATAATAGGTTTATAAAGGCTATGGGCAGGGAGGGGGCGCTTGGGTGGCTCAGTCAGTTAAGCATCTGCCTTCGGCTCAGGTCATATCCCAGGGTCCTGGGATCGAGCCCTGTGTTGGGCTCCCTGTGCAGAGGGGAACTTGCTTCTCCCTCCCTCTCTCTCTCTCTTTCTGTGCACTCTCTATCTCTATCAAATAAATAAAATCTTTTCTAAAAAATAAAAAACAAGTATTTCCATATATCACTTGTGGAAGTGCACGTTGCTCTGGCTGTTATGGAAAACAGCTTGGCATGATTTACCAAAAGCACAAACGCAGAAGTACACCCTTAGCCGTGGGCAGACTCTGGACCTTGACTCCTGATCACAATCAGTAGAACAAACATTCTGCTAATAAAACTCTGAGAAAGTGGTTGTTTAAGTATCTAAGAAAAAATAATTTGTATCTTTTTCTAACTTGAGTCTATAGACATTTAGGAGGCTACATGAAATGCTAAGTGGAAAGTGCTAGAGTCTTAGGGAAGAATTACGAAGAAAACGGAGTACTGGGTGGCATGTCCCAAAGATGCCCCTAGCCCTGAGGGTTCATAAGAACAAAAACATTCATAGTCCAAATATTGACATAGGAAAGACAGTTTATTTCAAGGGAATTTGTTTTAAAAATCCCATTCCTACACCACAGACAAAAATAAACTCAAAGTGGACAAAAGATCTCAATGTGAGAAAGGAATCCATCAAAATCCTTGAGGAGAACACAGGCAGCAACCTCTTCGACCTCAGCCGCAGCACCTTCTTCTTAGAAACATCGCCAAAGGCAAGGGAAGCAAGGGCAAAAATGAACTATTAGGACTTCATCAAATTCAAAAGCTTTTGCACAGCAAAGGAAAGTCAACAAAACAAAAAGACTACCAACAGAATGGGAGAAGATATTTGCAAATGGTATATCAGATAATGAGTTAGTATCCAAAATCTATAAAGAACTTTTCAAACTCAACACCCAAAGAACAAATAATCCAATCAAGAAATGGGCAGAGGGCATGAACAGACAGTTCTGCAAGAAGACATCCAGATGGCCAACAGACACATGAAAAAGTTCTCCACATCACTTGGCATCAGGGAAATACAAATCCAAACCACAGTGAGATACCACCTCACCCAGTCAGAATGGCTAAAATTAACCAGTCGGGAAACAACAGATATCGGAGAGGATGCGGAGAAAGGGAAACCCTCCTACACTGTTGGTAGGAGTGAAAGTTGGTGCAGCCACTTTGGAAAACAGTGTGGAGATTCCTTTAGAAATTAAAGATATAGCTTCCCTATGACCCTGCAATTGCACTACTTGGTATTTACCCCAAAGATACAGATGTAGTGAAAAGAAGGGCCATCTGTACCCCAGTGTTCATAGCACCAGTGGCCACAGTCACCAAACTGTGGAAAGAGCCAAGATGCCCTTCAATAGACGAATGGATGAAGATATGGTCCATATACACTATGGAGTATTATGCCTCCATCAGAAAGGATGAATTCCCAACTTTTGTATCAACATGGACAGGACTGGAGGAGATTATGCTGAATGAAATAAGTCAAGCAGAGAAAGTCAATTATCATATGGTTTCACTTATTTGTGGAGCATAAGGAATAACACGGAGGACATGGGGAGATGGAGAGGAGAAGTGAGTCAGGGGATTGAAGGGGGAGACGAACCACGAGAGACTGTGGACTCTGGGAAACAAACTGAGGGCTTTAGAGGGGCAGGGGGTGGGGGGTGGGCGAGCCTGGTGGTGGGTATTAAGGAGGGCATGTATTGCATGGAGCACTGGGTGTTATGCATAAACAATGAATTCTGGAACATGGAAAAGAAATTAAGAAAGAAAGAGAGGGTGGGAGGGAGAGAGAGACAGAAAGGGGGAGGATGTGGTATATATATATATATATATATATATACAATGGAATACTATGCAGTCATCAAAAAATTGTAATCTTGACATTTGTTGCAACGATATGGATGGAACTGGAGGGTATTATGCTAAGCGAAATAAGAATCAGAGAAAGACAAATATCATATCATCTCACTGATATGAGGAATTTTAGAGGCAGGGTGTGGGTTAGTGGGGTGTAGGGAGGGAAAAAATGAAACAAGATGGGATCAGGAGGGAGACAAACCATGAAAGACTTTTAATCTCAGGAAACAAACTGAGTGTTGCTGGAGGGGAGGGGAGTGGGAGGGATAGGGTGGCTGGGGGTGGACATTGGGGAGGGTGTGTGCTATGGTGAGTACTGTGAATTGTGTAAGACTGATGATTCATGGACCTGTCCCCCTGAAACAGATAATACATTATATGTTAATAAAAAAATAAAAGATAAAATAAAATTCCCTCTCAAAAAAACACATGGAGGGACGCCTGGGTGGCTCAGTTGGTTAAGCAGCTGCCTTCGGCTCAGGTCATGATCCCAGCGTCTGGGATCGAGTCCCACATCGGGTTCCTTGCTCTGCAGGGAGTCTGCTTCTCCCTCTGCCTCTGCCTGCCTCTCTGTCTGCCTGTGCTCTCTCTCTCTCTAACAAATAAATAAAAATTAAAAAAAACACAGGGAAAATATCTCAATCCCATTGTTATCATTAAAAATAAATGTTAAGAAAATGAATGTAGGGACGCCTGGGTGGCTCAGTTGGTTGGGCAGCTGCCTTCGGCTCGGGTCATGATCCCAGCATCCTGGGATCGAGTCCCACATCGGGCTCCTTGCTCGGCAGGGAGCCTGCTTCTCCCTCTGCCTCTGCCTGCCTCTCTGTCTGCCTGTGCTCACTCTCTCTCTCTCTCTCTCTAATAAATAAATAACAAAAAAAAATTAAAAAAAAAGAAAATGAATGTAGTCCATTTATATAGTAATAGTTATAGAAAAAAGACAAATGTATTATAAAATTAAAACAAACAAATGATGGGGGCCCTTGACTGGCTCAGTAGGTACAGTGACCAGCTCTTGATCTCAGGGCTGTGAGGTCGAACCCCATGTTGGGTGTAGAGTCTACTTAAAAACAACAGATAAATCAAATAAAGAAATAAATATTTTTTTTAAATCCCATTCCTAGTGAGAGAGAGAAAAAAAGCAAACACACTGAGGAGTTAACACTGGTTATTATTAGAATGGTTAGTTTAGGAAAGGATTTTTCCTTTTTTCCCATCTCCTAGGTCACCTTCATCTTGTCCATACTAAATATATTGCTTTTAGTTTTCCAATTTAATTTTTGAATCAGTATTACAGGTGTAGTGTTCAAATATATTTAATAAGTAATAATCCCCAGTAAAATCCCCCTCCCACATCCTCCCCCCACCTGGCCCTTCCAGTCCCTTCCATATACTTATATATAAATGAAAGAGAATAAAGATGTACATATGTTTCAAACAAGGAAAAACGGTCCACACGGCGAGAGTATCATTGAGGAAACAAGAAGGGAGCTAATATTCATCGGGCAGCCGCTGAGTTTCTGCACAGAGGGATCTGCATGTGAGCTGATGTGCCCATCCCTCTGCCGGTCATCAGGAGCGACACAAATCCCTGTGAGATGGGATGCAGGCTGGTAGACCACGTGGGGACATCACGGCAGCATGAAGCTTCATCCCTGCCTTGCGGACTTAACAAGACAGCTGGATGGAGAAGACATAACCAAACTAAAGATCATGAGCCACGTCTTCCAAAGATTGCCAAAGCCAGTCTGAGGCCAACCAAGAACTTCGTGACGCTCCGTGCCATTCTGGCATTGGAGCACAAGCTTGCCTTGCCAGAACCCAGGCGCTGCCTAGATGGAAGGGAAACACAAGTATGCAATTTGGCCCTTGTCCACGTGCGGGGATACACAGTGAAGAGCAAGCAAATCTGAAAGCCAGAGGCTGACGCCGAAGGCAAAGGAGCCAAGTATGCAGGAGTTGGCATGCAGCTCCCCAGTGGGCATGGGGAATGGTGTGATGGACTAGTCACACCTGCGAGCAGGGGTGCAGAGGTCCCGGTTCCCACTGCGCACCATCATCCAGCCCCAGGCACCATCCAGCTGACCACCCTCCAAAGTTGGGAGCAGCCACCACGGGAAACATAGCTAAATGTGCTGACCCGGGCAGCCCAGGCCACTTCACAGGCACTCCACCCACACAAGTGACATCAGACTTCTCTCTGATGACACACAGGCTAAAGATTCTTTTTGAGCCCACAACATTCCATGAGCTAAGATTTCATTGGAAACTAGGTGACTCTTCACTTTCTCTGAAAAGCTGGTGAATTTTTGTCCCATGTGAAAGCGTCCTTAAGTTCTTTGGGATGAGTGTTTCCATGAAGATATCTCCTATTTTCTGCGACTGATGGCACATGTCCTATTAAAATGGAAGTCCAGGGGCACCTGGGTGGCTCAATGGGTTAAAGCCTCTGCCTTCGGATCAGGTCATGGTCCCAGAGTCCTGGGATCAAGCCCCACATCTGGCTCTCTGCTCAGCGGGGAGCCTGCTTCCTCAAAAATTAAAAAATAAAATGGAAGTCCAGTCTGCTGGCAGAAAAGATGAAGCCCAGGGCGCCTGGGTGGCTCAGTGGGTTAAAGCCTCTGCCTTCAGCTCAGGTCATGTCCCCAGGGTCCTGGGATAGAGCCCCGAATCAGGCTCTTTGCTCAGTGGGGAGCCTGCTTCCTCCTCTCCCTCTGCCTAGCTCTCTGCCTACTTGTGATCTCTGTCAAATAAATAAATAAAATCTTTAAAAAAAAAAAAGATGAAGCCCAGATCATTCGGTGGGATGAGTGCACAGCATGTCCCCTGGTGTGCACCAAGTCACACAAGTGGGCCCATATGCCTCAACACACACCTGCACACGCACACACCATGCACACACTACACACAGGCACGAAACACACACACACACAACCTCATGCATGACATCATACTACTCTCTCTCTCTCTCTCACACACACACACACACACACACAGAGAACATACCACACACGCACACATGCCACACCACGCACACACACATGGCAAACCATCACCTTTCACACTGTACGTGTCTTCCTCTCACACACAATCACAAACACAAAGGAGACAAACACTCTGTCTATTTTATCTCTGGTCTCTAGAGTCTCCGGTCTCCTGATTCTCCATGACCGGCAGAAGCACAGTGTTTCCTCAGGAAATGCTGAAATCTGGGAGCTGCTACCTTGAAAGTTAAAGGTGAGATTTCTTTCTCTACATAAGACCTAACATGAAGTCGTATTTTCTCCGGCTTCTAGCTGTCCCATCTCCCAAATCCATTGGTCTCAGGCTACATTAGCTGCAGAGGAAAATGAGAAAATACATAACCACAGCAGGGAACAGAGGTGGGGGGGGGGGCTGGAGGGCTCTCTCCGTGGATCTGAACCATGGCCCTTGCCCTGCAGAGCCACGTGGCCTTGAGCGAGCTGAGGAATTTCCATAAGCTTCGGTTTTCCCACTTGCAAATTGAGGATGATATTGGCAGTAACTTCCCCAACAGTTGTCAGAATTAAGTATTATAATGGGCTCCACCATAAGCTTGACACCCTCCCTCGGGTTCAATGAGTGCTGAATAAACGTTAGCTATTTTTATTGGTTCCCAAAAGATATCGGGAACCCTAGGAGCCAGACGATAAACCCCCTGAGTTTCATGTGGACATGAGCTGGAACAATTTCTGAAAGAAGAAAGAAAGAAAGAAAGTCTCTTCAGCTAACGAAAAGTAATGCAGACAGTGTATTCATGCTTTCTCCTGAAGAATGCCACATGTGGTGGAATCCTACATCTGTGGTCTGTGCCTTATTCGCCCTAACTACATTCTGGGGTCGTACCCGGCACAACAGTAATACAAGCCAAACAAGGAGATTAAGGAAAGGAGCATAGGATTGAAAACCACGGGGAATCCATGGAAGCACCCAGTCAAACTTTTCAACAATTGTCAAAGAAGACTTGGAGGCAAAAAATTCTCTCTTACTATTTCTTTGTATTTGGGATGGTTTTCTGTACATGCCTTTCTTTTAAAATGGGGCTAAAAGAGAGCAGATCAATTCTGCTGATCCTGCTAAATTCATCTTAATCCTATATTCAGCAGGAGAAGAGTGGCTTGTGATTTCATTCATGGAGAAGTACTAGGGAGAGAAGAATCTTGCTCTCCGACTCAGGATGGTCTATCTTCAGTAACCCTACTGAGGCCTTCACCATTTCTTCCATTAACAGGTGGAAGTGCCCCAGGGAAATGTCCTGCCTTGATGGACAGTCACCCCTGAGAAGCCACACAAAAAGAGGGAATTTCTACACCCGTCATGATACTTCAAGTTCATTTTTTCTTATCCCTATGAAGACTTGATCCCTTTGGGCAAAGGATGTGGAGGAAGACGAGCTTCTGGAATGCAACCTCAGATCTACTGCAAGGACAAATAACATCCTTCCAGACAACTTCAGGACAAATGCTGCCTGTTATGGTCTGAGTGTTTCTATACCCCCCAGAATTCATAAGTTGAAATCCTAACTCCCTGCAAATGATGGTGTTAGGAGGTGGTCTTTGAGAGGTTCTCAGGACATAAGCCCTCACGAATGGGATTAGCACTGTCTTAAAAGAGACCTCCCAGAGACTCCCTAGCCCCTTCCACCAAGTCCAGAAGCCATGAAAAGGCATGGACTACAAACTGGCCTCTCATCCAGCCATGCTGGTGCCCTGATCTTGGACTTGCCAGCCTCCAGAACTAGGAGAATACATTTCTGTAAGCCACCCAGTCTGTGGTCTTTAGGTATAGCAGCTTGAAGGGACTAAGACACTCGCCAGTTAAAAGAGAGGTATCAAGGGCACCTGGGTGGCTCAGTGGGTTAAGCCTCTGCCTTCAGCTCAGGTCATGATCTCAGGATCCTGGGATTGAGTCCAGTATCAGGATCTCTTCTCAGCAGGGAGCCTGCTTCCTTCTCTCTCTCTCTCTGCCTGCCTCTCTGCCTACTTGTGATCTCTGTCTGTCAAATAAATAAAATCTTTTAAAAAAGAGAGAGAGAGAGAGGTATCGAAGCTTCTTGGTTTGGGCTCATTTATGGATTTGTTCCATTTGTTTCTCCACTGGGGAAGAACATGAAGAGGCCATGGGGTAAGTTTCAGCACTTGACCACCAACCTCTAGGCTGGATACAGTGCCGTGCGCGTGCACACACATACTCACCCGAAGACCAGTAGCCAAGGAAACAAGACAGTGAATCTGAACAGTCAGAAGAAGTAACCTCAAATCTCAGAGGGGAAACTTCAGATCAGAGCACAGGGAAGTATGCCGAGGGCAGTTAGAATTGGATCTCATGCCAGGGTTTCATCACGTCTTCCCCAACTGGCCTTGGCCTGGGACATATCTAAATTCCTCAACAGAAGGCCCTGTTGATGGGGGCAGGGAGCCTGGATCAGGTAACCTGGGTCCAACTAACATGCACCAAAGGAGACCCACAGAGAGAACATGAGCAGGAAGAGGTAAGGAGAGGGCACAAACAGGGAGCTGGGAAGACTCAAACACTACTAGACCCTTGACCACACAGGGAGAAAGGAAGGAGACAGTGCAAGGACTTTCAGTCGTCCCTGGGAGCTGTCTGCAATCTAGCCTACGTTCTTGGGGAAAACTTTTAAAAGTGTTCGTCACATTTCACAACACATAGCAGAAGATTTGGTGGCAGGCCAATCTTATCTGGCATTTCTGTAACTCTGACACAACTTTGTTAGAAAAACAGGGTTTTTTTTTTAGCTCACTCTGTAATCCATGATTCACCTTCTGGAAGTGCAACGTTTTCCGGAAATTTCAGTGTCTGATTGTTATCTTAAACACAATTTTTTTTTAATTTGACAGACAGAGATCACAAGTAGACAGAGAGGCAGGCAGAGAGAGAAAGGAGCAAGCAGGCTCCCTGCCAACCAGAAAGCCCGATGCGGGGCTCGATCTCAGGACCCTGAGACCATGACCTGAGCCAAAGGCAGAGGCTTTAACCCACTGAGCCACCCAAGCGCCCCTTAAACACAATTTACAGAGAAAGTTGTGACAAGTGAGGTCTGCATTTGGCATGCATATACAACCTCCACAAATTCTTTTCTTCTCCCACCCATGATAGAACTTCTGGATCTCAAATCCCTCATGCTGTTTCTGGCTACATTATTAATGTGGAGAATGCCATTCTAGCTTTGTGTGCTCAAGAAGGAGCAGAGACTTTGAATAAAACAGGACCAACTGATTTGTCATAAGAAGGAGAACTTAAGGGATGTTCCAAAAGACACAAGAGACTCGTCTTCAAGATGTTGTACTCTAATCCCACTACCTAGTCTCACCCTGACTCCTACCCCTCCCCATTCCCTGTACACTGAAATGAAATCAGCTCTCGGACTTATCACTTATGGTCTGCAAAATCACCTTTATCTTTATCCTTTCTTTGTGAGGATTCCATTCACCACCATGTCCTGACTGAAACCTGGCTGTCTCCTTAGAATCCTTCTTCCCCCACGGCTCTCTTAAATGCCGCCCTCCCAACCCCATAGACTGGATCTGAAGATGGGTGAACAGACATCTTTCTTGCCCTTCCATACAACTTGCAACCATTCTCCTTCATTCCTCCCAAAACACCTAGCGTTGATTCCCACATCACCAGATAACAACCATAGCATCCTCTATCCAGCTGTCACAGTCATCTGAGGATCCCTGGGACACTCCTCCTCATTCCATAAAGATTTAGCTCCTGGCTCACTGTCACTTTCTCCAAATCTCTATTAAAAAAACTCATCTTTCCAATTCCCTAATTCCTGAGTTTCATGATCTTCTGTCCTATAATGATCTTGTCCACAACCTTAGTCACTCACTGTCATAGTCATGACCTAGACCTTGTCATGACCAATAGCTTCTTTCCCACCAGAATCTAATGTCAACCATCCCATTTTTTCCAACCACCCCACTGCCTATCTCTGCACCAGACTCTCCTTAAAAGTGCACCTCCATGAGTCCTTTGGCCTCCACCAACGCCTACAATGCATAGATTCTTCTCAGGTTTCAGGAGTCCTGCTCAGTCATGTCTTTACTCTTCCTCTTCCCCAGGCTAAATGCCACAATCATTCATTATAACCATTCTCTTGCTTTCTCATCCTTTTCTTTACATTCTGTTTGACAGGCTTGCTTGGCAAAATTTCAAGCTTTATTCAGTCGGAATCTCTGCCTACTTTGTACCTGCTCCCACACAGCCACTTGGACTGGAGGAAAAAGACACAATCATGTTGATGGTCATGTTAAATTCATAACCACTGACTCCAAATGGAAACTTAATATTGCTTGGCAATCACATTATTTTCCCCTAGTCTGTTCACTTTTCCACACTCTGAGATGGTTGTTTTACTCCCTGCCTTCTTTCCTCAAACTTCCAACCCCTCTCCCTCATCTTCTCTCTCAGCTGATAATCCTGACTCGTAATGCACTGACAAAATAGAAGCCAGCATAAGGAAATTTCCACCAGTTGGCCCTACTGTGTCTACCTGTTGGCATGACCACCCACATGGCTGCCTTCCCCAACCCCAGTTGGTGTGCAGAAGAGCTTCCCATGCTTCCAGCAAAGGCACCTCCCTGAGGATGACTCTCCCATCCTCAGGGATACTCGCTCCCGTAGCTCTCCACTTCCCTGCACCACGAATCCCAGCAGCCATAGACTCTCCTGTTCTGTTGCTTATCTTTAAAAAATTCTCAACTCCACCTTCCGCATTCTCTTTTCTTCATAGTAAAGTTCTATGAGAATTTTCCAAACTCACTGCTTCTAAGTTCTCTCTTCCCATTATCTCTTGGCCACACTCTAATCAGACTTTTACTCTGGCCGCTCACCCAAAACGTCTCTTGTTGAGATTGCCACATTTTTCTACATTGCAAAATCCAGTAGGCAATGCTCACTCGTCTCCTTGTTCAAACCACTGGGGGCATCTGACACAGGAGCTCCCTTCCTCCTTCGAGATAATTTCTCTTCGCTTGGCTTCGAAGATGCTTCATGCGCCTGGCCCTCTTCCTATGTCTCTATCCACTCCTTTTCTATCCACTCCTCTTTCTTGTGGAGGAATCCCAAGGCAGGTTGAGAAGGCTAAGAATATGGGGTGAACAGCCACTTTGTGTCAAGGAAGCCAGGCTTGGATTTGATTAATCAAGGCTGAACTGATCTGAGATAAAAAGCATTCTCATGTTCATTGCACATTACTCACAACAGCCAACATGTGACAACAAGCCAAATGCCTGTCAGCGGATGAATGGATTAAAAATTGGTACATTTACACAATGGAATATTATCTGGCCATGAGAAGGAAGGCTATCCTCCCATTTGGGCCCTGAGCACATTATGCTAAGTGAGGTAAGCCAGAAAGAGGAAAAAAAGTGTTGTATGATATCACTTATATGTGGAATCTAATAAAGTCAAACCTGCGAAACACAGAGAGTAAAATGGTGGTTACCAGGTGATGTTGGGGATAGGGGTGATGGTATTTAAGGGTACAAACTTATAATGAGTATTAAATAAGCCACAGAGATCTATGTACAATATAGTGAAGGTAGACAACAATATTGTGCTCTGATCATAACATGTAACAAATATTGCTACACTGGCAGTCATATTGTACTATATAAACATATCAAAGTTACATGCTATACATCTTAAACTTACACAACATTACCTGTTAGATTTATTCAATAAAAAAAGAGAGTAGGAAAATAAATAAACAAAAATGTAGCAACTTCAAACAACTTCAAAATTCAGATCTTAAAGTTGGTGTGTGGTCTGTAGTGAAACTGAATGGAGGATCTGTTAAGAATATGACTTCAGGGTCAACATGTTAAGCTAGGGCAAGCAAATAAAATTTTCATCTAGGTGTATAACTTTTAATCCAGTGGCCCTTAAGAGCTTTTGCATTCCATGACTGGATGAAAATCAACTTTATTAAACTCTGTGAAAGCATGTTTAATACGGGGAGGGGAAGGAGAGACACGAAGGAACAGACCACAGTCCCAAAGAGGCCACTTGGTTGAGTAACCCTTATGTGGTTGTAGAAGAAAGAGCCCCAGGGTTAAGAAGCAAGCTCTCGCCAAAAAGTGGAATTCCTTTATTGCTGGGGAGGGAAGATAGAGGCTAATATTACCTAAGCTTATCAAGGTGACCTTTTGGAAGAGGTTGAATATTTGGCAGACTCACAGAATGGGAAACATCCCTAGGGAAAGGGTAAAATGGGGCAAAGGAGGTAGTAATTTGCCAGAACTGAAGAACTAGCCAGAGCAGAGACACAGACAGTAGAAGTCTGAAGGAGGTCGGCCAACGTCAGACTAAGGTTACATTCCCCAAGGCCGTGGAAAGATTCACCATGGCTGATGCTCAGCCCCATGCCTGAGCATGGTCTCACCAGACATGAAAATCTTGAAATACAGTTGGTCCTGTATTTAGTTGATTATTCACAGATCCTGTACTTGCAAATTTGCCTACTTGCCCAAATTTACTTTTAACCCCCACATCAATTCTCCTGGCCTTTTCACAGTCATTCGTGGACATGTGTGGAGCAGGAAAAAAAAAAGAGTCACCTGACGTGCATGCTCTCAGCTGAGGTTGAACAGGTGACATGCGGTCTTCCTGTCTCAGCGCTTACACTGCAAACAGGTGGCCTTTTCAAGGTCTGGGTAATGCTACACTGTTTGCATTTTTGTGTATTTTGTGGGCGACTGCAGTGTTTTGTTTGTTTGTTTCTTTTTTCTTTTGAATTTATATTTTCTTTTTTTCTTTTTATTTAAGCTTTATTTAAACATATAATGTAACCCCACCCCCCTCTCCCAACCCCTCTCCCCCCCACCCCCCTCAGTTTGTTTTATGACATTAAGAGTCTCTTTTGGTTTGTCTCCCTCCCGATCCCATCTTGTTTCATTTTTTCTTTTCCTACCACCTTAACTCGCACCCCCATTGCATCTCTACTTCCTCATATCAGGGAGATCAGGTGATAGTTGTCTTTCTCCAGTTGACTTATTTCGCTAAGCATAATACGCTCTAGTTCCATCCATGTC
>ML101497.1:66381-115369 GCA_003697995.1 Taxidea taxus jeffersonii | reverse complement strand
GGGGGGGTGGTTCAAGGCTCCAAGCTCTCACCTACACAAATGTGCATATTCCTCTGGGGGCAGGGCTGCCTTGTCAGGGTGTGGCTGGGTGGGGAAAGTTAGAGTATCCTCCAGTAAGAGACACCTGGGCACCTTGGCTGGGGAGCCTGGAACACCGTCAGGCAGCTGGTCTAAACAGAGACTGGCAGTCCCCAGTTTTAAATGGAGTGTCAGAAATATCTTCAGGGTATGGGCTTTCTACACCCTGAGGCCATTCAGTGGTGGGGTCCTGCCACTGTCCCAGGGAACTGGGAGTGCCCCCTGCAGCCCAAGGCCTGCTAACAAGGTGTGCTGTGTGAGCTGGGACCGTGCATGCAGGGGCAGAATGGGAGCCAGGGCCCTGGAACAGAAAAATGTCAGGTGAGGTCTGCTTACAAGAGGGGACTTCAGAGGCTCCAGAGCATCTGCCTAATTTCACACCTTCACCCACACAAATGTGCATATTTCCCTGGGGGTGGAGCTGAAGGCATGTAGGCTGCTTTGCCAGGGTGGGGCCCCATACCGGCTGGTTAAGAACCCTCCAATGGCAGACACCTGGGAGGCTTGTTTTCTGGAGAAGCCATAACCACATGAGGTAGCCATTCTGAGTGGGGACCAACTGTTGCTGGTATAAAGCTACTACCCAGTAAAGATTTTTGGGGAGCAGGCACTCTCTACACCCAGGGCTATGCAGGCAACATGGGTGGCTCAGGAACAACACTTGCTTGGCACAGAAATAGCCCTTACAGCTACACCTTCCTGATGGACCAATAGTGCTGCTTCTGGCTTCAGACTGGTTGGGTTTGAATTATGACTCTTATCACTTAATAGCTGTGTGATCTTTGGCAAATTACTTAACCTCTCTAAGCTTCAGTTACTCATCTGAAAAATGGAGTGACATTACTTCCCACATCAGGATGAGTAGATGAGTAAATGAGAAAAATAAAGTTTTTAGTGCAGTGTCTGGTGCACAGTTGGCATGCACCAGTTCTAGTCAACTGAACTTCTTGCTCATTGGTCAGTTGCTCAGCTCCTGGGGAAGGTGATGTATGGCTGCTGAGGTCTGAGGGCTGTATGTGGCTGTATGGGATGTTTCTATATGCTAAGCAAATGTAGTTCCTGAGCCGTCCATGTTGCCTCTTTGGGCCTGGACTCTCCACATGCCCCAGTGGGAGAACTCAGGCCCCTCTTTTTGTTTTTCTTACCTTAATTGGTTGTTGGAGATTCAAGGTTTGGGCTGATCAGCCAGGCTTGGCTGATGATGCTGTCCCAGGCAAGAACAGGAGCCTGGTGAGAGCAGCACATTGGTGGTTTTGGGTCTCTGAGCCTGTTGGAGTAGGAGGCTGGCCTATGTGATATCAGCATCTGAGATTTTATTTGAAAGTCCTGAATTACCTCTGAATTCCTTGCTGTGAGAGGGAGGGTTTAGGGAAGCTTTGGCACTGGGGCTCTCCAGAATGTGGAATACTCTGTCCTACATTAGCTCTCATGAAGAGGTGTCCTCTCTTCTGGGCAGGCAGGACAAGAGAGGGAGGGATTTCTGCCAAGGCCAGTAATAAGCAAGTTCTTTCCATCACTAAGGGAAAATGTAGTTAACTGTAGAGATGGGTTTGCAAAACTGAGGTGACTTGGGGTGGGGATATGTATCCTGCTTGTCTAGCTCAGTATGTCTGAAGCATAACTAGAAGACATCTGATCAAGATGATGGAGTGAGCACACATCAAACCCTCTCTAACCTCCTCCAAACACAGAGGAATGGTAGATCACACACACACACAGACACACACACACGCACAATCTTTGTGGAACAATAGTGAAGACTAAACCTATAGAGTAAGCTGATGAAGGGTAGCCCAAGGGTAAAAGGAACTGGAGACACACACACACACACACGGCTTCAAAGCTCATGTGAGAATGGAAATGAGTGTACACCAAGCTTGGCAGGAGAATGGACCCATGCTCACTGCATGAAGCTGGGGTTGGGGTGGTTGTCTTGTCTGTTTCATGAATGGGGACAGAAAATATTCCAGAAGTGTGCTGCTTGCCTGTGGTGCAGGAAGAGAAATAGGCATCTTTGTCTGGGTTGGTCCTGCACAGGGGTACAGCATCAGGAATTTTGTTGGCTTAGAGAAAACACTTGAAACTCCATAAGACCTAGTCCTGAGTCTGTAAACTAGGAGGCCTAGGCTAAGGCAGCTGCAAAAGTATCTACCAGAGAAGGACTTATTCATGGAAAACTCTCCCATGCAGAATGGGCTATAAAAGAAAAATGACAAAGGACATATTTCAGACTCAGCAACTAGAAAAATTCGTAAGACAAGAGATGGAAATAATAGACACTTTGAAAATCTACTGACTCATAGGATGTCTCCATCCTCCCTTAAAATTTACCTGGGGGAGCAGTTTTTTTCCTTTTCAGTTGATGACTTTTCAGATCACTCTTAGGTGATAGAAAGCTCTGTAGTCACTTTAACTCAGTCACCTTAATTCAATTCATAATTAAAACTGCCTATTCCCAGATAGTAATAAAAACATTGAACTCTTATGAGAAAGCTTCTTTTGTCTTTAGCAGGTTGGCTTCCTTACTTCAGGGAAGTATGTGATCTGTTTCCATCTCTTTTTTTACCTCCTCCTCCTTCACCTGTTGCCATTGTGGGCCCATTTGAGATTGGATTTCAAGAAGGATAGAGTAGAAAGGGGGCTCAGGAAGGGACTTTCTTGACTGGAACAGTTGAAAGCTCAGTTTGGGTTCCCTGGCACTGGCTGAGGTTTAAAGCTGATTTCCTTCTCCTATGGACACTTTCATGAGCTCTTTGTAAAATTTCTGTTGAAATTCTCAGAATGTAAGTCCATGATGTAGGCAACGAATTTAATTCTACCAGCTTTTGATGGTTACTTTTATGTGTCAACTTGACTGGGACACAGGAATGCCCAGATATTTGGATAAACATTATTCTGGTTGTGTCAATGAGGGTTTTTCTGAATGAGATTAGCATTTGGATTGGTAGACTGAGTAAAGCAGATTGCCCTCTCCAATGTGGGTGAGCCTCATCCAATCCAGTGAAGTCCTGAACAGAGTAAGAAGACTGAGTGAGGAAGAATTCTCTTTCCACTTGACTGTTTTCAAGCTGGGATATCAGTCTTCTCCTGCCTTCAGACTCTGACTAGAATTTATACCATTGCTCTCCTGGGTCTCTAGTTTGCCAAGTACAGATCCTGGGACTTCTTAGTCTCCATAATCACATGAGCCAATTCCTTATTATCCAGCTATCCATCCATTTCTAACTCCCAGACTACTACAGATTTTGGTACTAAGAGTGGTTCTAGAGGAACAGAATTTTAAGGATGAATTTTCTGAATTGGTTTGGGGGTTTCTGGAATTGGTTCTCTAATCTAATTAAATTTAAACATGCTAATGACTTTTATTTCTTATAGTAAAGAGGACACTGATAATCCATGGCAAAATTTGGCAATAAAGATGTGCAAAATATCATTATTGGACATTCTTATTCAACCATTGATAAGCAAGGAGTTGGGTACTGTATATTTAATATTTTCTAACATTTTTTGAAAAATAACAAATCTAATGAGGTTGGCTGGTTGCTTCTGATGTTGCTGGACAAAGTGTGAAAAGAAAAGGATGAGCTCAGGGATTTGAATTCCCAGCTCAAATGCCACATAAATCACCTGAAAGCTTCTCTGTGTGCCCTGAAGGAGGCTCTTATCTACTATAGCTGAAGAGTTGAAATTGCTGAAAATCAAATGCAGAATCTTACCCTGCAATTGGCTGAATTATCATGTAAATTGAATACCCAGCCTTGCAGGGTATTAAAGTAAGGTCATAGATTGGGAAAGAATGGGATCCTGTAGGTTGAATTGGAGGTGTGTAGGAAGTTCCTGATGAAGCTGGGGACCTTGAGCCCTCAAATGTTGATGAATCTTTTTTCACTGTGGAAGAGGTGTCCCTATGCCCAGTAGAAGCTGCCTTTCCACCCCAGTAGTACTGATTCCTTACTGAGAGAATTAACTCTGTTTTGGCTGAGGAAGCTATAACGGCCCCCCCTGAGGCAGTTGCCCCGCAAGACAAAGATGCGTTTCCTCAAGTCCCACAGCCACTTCCCATCTTTACTTCCAGACCTATAACTAGACTCAAATCCCAGCAGTTCCCTAAAGGTGAAGTACTAAGTGTGACCCATGAAGAGATGCACTACACTCTGAAAGACTACTTAAGTTTTCTAATTTGTGTAGACAGAAATCTAGGGAACACTTGAGAATGGATATTGAGGGTGTGAGGTAATTGTGGAAGGAACATTAATTTGGATCATGTTGAATTTATTGATATAGGCTCACTAAGCAGAGATTCTGCATTTATGTTGCAAGCTCAAGGAAGGGCTTTAACAATTTCTTTGGTTAACATAAGCATGGACCAAAAGGTGTCTTAGAGTGAACAAATTAGAAATGATAGACTTGCCTTGGCTTCATGTAGAGGAAGGGATTCAAAGGCTTAGGGAGACTAGAATGTTGGAATGAATTTATCTTTTAAGATTTGCTCACCTATACTGGGAAGGTACAGAAGACATACATACACTTTACTGTTCCTGTGAGAAGTAAATTTGAGAGGGGAGTCCCAATATACTTGAAGAGCACTATGATTGCTCTTCTCTGTAGACCAGACCTTATAGTGAGAGCTGCAGTCATTGAATTGGGAAACCAAAATAAAATAGGAGTAATTGGCTCTTGGGCGACAGGGGTAAAGTGGTGGCACTCAGCTGATCTGTGGCATTGGCTAGTTACTCATGGTGTTCCTAGAAGTGAAAGTAGACAGGAATCCTACTAAATTTTTAATTGATCTGTATAAGAAAAGTTCTAAGTCAAGTGAACAAGTTTAACCTGAATCATAAAAACAGAGTCATAGCTCCTCAATCAATTCCCAAGATTGAGCCAAATTATAAACCCAGAACCCCTTGAATGAAGGGGAGGCTAGGTTCCCTCTAGGAAGGACTCTGGTATACAACCAAAAATTTACACTCTTAATCTTCCCCCAGCCTTCAGCAAGGAGACTAATAGCCTTTGTGAGGGTAGCTGTGAACTGGGAAAAAAGATATAATCAGAGCCGTTGGGGGCTATAGGACACTGACTCTGAATTGACATTAACTCCAGGGGGTCCAAAATGTCATGGTGGTCCACCAGTCAAGAATAGGGAGTTATGGAGGTCTGCTGATTTTTTTTTTTTTAGATTTTATTTATTTATTCATTTGTCAGAGAGAGAGAGAGACTGAGAGAGAGAATGAGCACAAGCAGAGGGAGCAGCAGGCAGAGGGAGCAGCAGGCAGAGGGAGAAGCAGGATCCCCACTAAGCAAGGAGCCAGGATGCGAGACTCAATCCTAGGACCTGACCTGAGTTGAAGGCGATGCTTAACCAACTGAGCCACTCAGGCATCCCTGGAGGTCAGGTGATTAATGGAGTTTTAATTTAGTTTTGACTCATAGGGGACCCACTGGGACCCTGAACACATCCTGTGTTTATCTCCCTGTTCTAGAATGAATAATTGAAATAGATATACTTAGCAGCTGGCAGAATCCCCATATTGGTTCCCTGATTGGTGGAATGAAGACTATCAGGATGGGAAAAGTCAAGTAGAACTGCTCCTACATAGGAAAATAGTAAATCAAAAGCAATACCAAGTTCCTGACGGGATTGCAGAGGTTAGTGCTACCATCAAGGACTTGAAAGAAGCAGGGGTGGTGATTCCCACTACATCCCCATTTTACTCACCTATTTGACCTATTTGGAAGACAGATGGATCTTGGAGAATGACAGTGGATTATGGATTACTATAAGCTTAACCAGGTGGTGACTCCAGTGCAGCTGCTGTACCAGATATGGTTTCATTGCTTGAGCAAACCAACCCATCCATTCTCTGGTACCTAGAGTGCAGCTATTGATCTTCCTATTGCCTTTTTCTCAATACTTGTTAGTAAAGATCACCAAAGCAGGTTGCTTTTGTCTTGGAAGGCCAGAAATGCACCTTCATTGTCCTACCTCAGGGGTATATCAACTCTCTAGCCCTGTGTCATAATTTAATTCACAGTAATCTTGATCACCTTTCTCTTCTATATTGTATCACACTGGTCCGTTACACTGATGACATTATGCCGATTGGCTCTAGTGAACAAGAGGTAGCAACTACTCTAGATGTATTGGTAAAATATGTGTGTGCCAGAGGGTGGGAAATAGCTCTTCTCTGGGACATCCCTGATGGTCAGTGGTGAAGGGAAACCCTCCCAGGGGGCAGAACCTTGAGCAGTGTGCCCTGTGGTTCACTTTCCTTGGAAAGGAGGAATGGCTAGATATGCGATTATATGCTCATTCATGGGCTGTGGTCAATGGTTTGGCTGGATGGTTAGGGACTTGGAAAAGAACATGATTGAAAAATTGGTGACAAAAATTTGGGGAAGAGATATGTGGATATGTGTTTCTTGCCTCTGAACGGGTAAGAAACATGAAGATATTTGTGTCCCATTGAATGCTCACTAAGTGGTGACTTTAGAAGAGGAGGATTTTAATAATCAAGTTGATAGGATGATCCATTAGGTTGATTCAATTTAGCCTCTTTCAACAGTCATTCCTCTCATCATTCAGTTGACTCATTTGTAAGGTGGCCATGGTGGCAGGGGTAGAGGTTATGCATAGACTCAGTAACATGGATTTCTCTCATCAAGGTCAACCTGGCTATAGCCACTGCTAGTGGTCAGTCTTCCAGCAGAGACCAACACTGAATCCCCGTATAGCACCATTCCCTGGGGTGATTAGCTTGTGACCTGGTGGCAGGTTGGTGAGTTGATTACATCAGATCATTTCCATCAGGGAAGGGGTAGAGTTTTTTTTTTTTTTTTTTAACTGAAATAGTCTCTTATTCTGCTTTTGGATTTGCTTTCCCTGTATACAGAGCTTCTGCCAAAACCACCACCCATGGACCTACAGAATGCTTTATTCACTGTCATGGTATTCCACACTGTGTTGTTGCTTCTTCTCTTCTTCTTCTTTAAGGATTTTATTTATTTATTTATTTGAGAGAGAGAGAGAGAGAGAGCCAGCACGTGCGAGTGCATGAGCGGGAAAGGGGCAGAGGAGAAGGAGAGAGAGAATCTCAAGCAGACTCTGCTGAGTGAGGAGCCTGACTTGGATATCCATCTCACTTCCCTGAGATCATGACCTGAGCTGAAATTAAGAGTCAGACACTTAACAGACTGAATCACCCAGGTACCCCCAGAATTGCTTCTGATCAAGGAACTTCATAGCAAAGGAAGTGTTGCAATGAACCCATGCTTATGTGGAATTCATTGATCTTACCATGTTCCACAACATCCCAAAGCACATGGCTTGATGGAACTATGGAGTGGTCTTTTGAAGACCATTTATGGTACTGCCTAGATGGCAGTACCTTTGCAGGACTAGGGCAACGCTCTTCATAAGACTGTTAATGCTCTGAATCAGGGTCCAATATAACATAGTACCCTTTTTCCCAAGCCAAGAATCATGGGTCTAAGAGTCAAGAGGTGGAAATGGGAATGGCACAACTCATTATACTCATTATTACCCCTAGTGACCCACTAGCAAAATTTTTGGGTTTCCTGTTCTCATGACCTTATGCTCTGATGGCCTAGAGGTCTTAGTTACAGAGGGAAGAAAACCTCCACCAAGAGACACATGCCACTGAACTGGAACTCAAGACCACCATGAGGCTACTTTATAGTCCTCATGTCTCTGAATCAATAAGCAGAGAAAGGAGTGACTGTGCTGGCTGGGGTGATTGATCTTGACCAATAAGGGAAACTAGACTCCTACACCACAGTGGAGGTAAAAAAGTATATGGAATACAGGAGATCCCTTAGGGTATCTCTTACTATTACCATGTGATGTGATTAAGTTCAATGGAAAATCACAACAGTCCAATCCAGGCAGGACCACTAATGGCCCAGACCTTTCAGAATGAAGGTTTAAGTCACCTCAGCAGGTAAAGAACCAGCTGAGGTGCTTGTTGAAGGCAAAGGAAACAGGTAGTGGAAGAAGATGGTTATAAATATTACAAGACCAGATACAGAAATGAGGAGTCTGTGACAGGTTTCACATCCTTATTGTGTTAGGAATATGTTTATAGGTGTGTGTGAGTACATAAAGCAAGTATCTTTGTTTCTTCTCTCTCATATTCCATTATCATGCAACATAAAATATATTGACTTTATATCATAGTATTTAAGCATTGTTAACTTTATATTATAGTATTTAAGTTATGGGATATCAGAAGTAAACAGTATTCAAGAACTTTATCTCCTCTTTTGGGGAAAGAGTGCAGTTTTAATTGTATGCAGGATAGTTATATCATGTTGGGTGGCTTTATAACCTTGTTATTACCTTTATTTGCAGATAAAATGTATTTTAAGGAGAGGCATATGAATGCCAAATTGACAAGGAGTGGGCTTGTGATGGTTAATTTTGTGTGAACTCTGCTGGGCCATGGGTACCCAGATATTTTGATAAACATTATTCTGGGTGTGTTTGTGAAGGTGTTTCATCTCCATCTGGAGAAAGCAGATTGTACTCTCCAGAGTATGTGAGCCTCACCTAATCCACTGAAGGCCTGAATAGAATATGAAGGCTGAGTAAGAAAGAATTCTCTCTTTGCCTGTCTTGAAGTGGGGATGCCAGTCTCCTCTTGCCTTCAGACTGGGATTCAGACTGCAAATTACACCACTGCTCTCCTGCCAACTGCAGATCTTGGAACTTTACTTCCTCCATAATCATGAGAACTGATTTCCTTATTATCTATCTATCTATCTATCTATCTATCTATCTATCATCTATCTAGTTCTGCTTCTCTGGAGAACCCAAACTAGTACATAGCTGCACTTTCTTCTTTAGCATCTAGTGTTCCCAGATCCACTTACTCTGCATTCACAGGTCCTTTTGTCTTCAGAGTGAGCCAGGCACCTACCCTCTTCATTCCCCACAGCAGGGAACACATTTCGGGCTCTGTGCATGGAACCCTGAAGTTGTTTAGAGGGATTTAGAGATAAATTGCCCTCACTTCACCTTGCCCCAGCAGTGAAACTCAGAGCACTCCAGCAACTCTCCAGAGACATCCTCCTTACAAATCCTTTGAAATGTCTAACAATTCAACCTTTTTAAAAAAAAAAGATTTTATTTATTTATTTGATATATATAGAGAGAGATCACAAGTAGTCAGAGAGGCAGGCAGAGAGAGGGGGAAGCAGGCTCCCCGATGAGCAGAGATCCTGATGCGGGGCTCGATCTCAGACCCTAAGATCACGACCTGAGCCCAAGGCAGAGGCTTAACCCACTGAGCCACCCAGGCGCCCCTACAATTCAACCTTTTTAATAGTCTCTCAATGGGTGACAGTTACAATATTTGGATATTACTTTTAAGTTTAACATCATGTTTCATATTGAAGAGATAAAGAGGGGATAGCATCTTCACAATGAGACCAGGAGATAATTAAATATGAACAGGGGAGTTAGATATCACATATCAAGTTGTTATAGAACTCTTGAGATAAAGTTTGGGGACTTAGGAACTGAGGAGTCAGTGATAAACCTTCGTTTGGAGATGTGGGGAACAGACACCTTCCCTTTAAAATGTGATATGAGAGGTGCCTGGGTGGCTCAGTGGATTAAGCCTCTGCCTTCAGCTCAGGTCATGATCTCAGGGTCTTGGGACTGAGCCCCGCATTGGGCTTTTTGCTCAGCAGGGAGCCTGCTTTCTCCTCTTTCTTTCTCTGCCTGCCGCTCTACCTACTTGTGATCTCTCTCTCTCTGTCAAATAAATAAAATCTTAAAAAAAAAATGTAAATGTAAAATAAAAAATAAAAATAAATGATATGAGATAGGCCCCTAAATCGAAGGGCCGAGGTAAGGAAAGAAAACTTATGCATTGACTAAGTTTAAATATAAAATGCTTGACTTCATCCTGGACAGACCACGATTCTATTTTCTGCCATTGGGAGGAAAGGAAACTTCAAATAAAGTAAAATTGAATTATGTAACAATAACAAAAAAGTCATATCATGTATACTGTATACACACACACCCCTACACACACATTCGTGTATGACTTGCCATATATATTGTTACATACATACTAGTATTATATATGTATATGGCCTTATTAGGTTCTGTTCTTTTCTTTTTTCTTTTATTTATTTGTTTATTTTAACAAGATTTTATTTACTTCTTTGACAGAGAGAGAGAGAAAAAGAGCCTAAGCAGGGGGAGCTGCAGAGAGAGAGAAGCAGGCCCCCCACAGACCTCAGAGCCTCGACTTGGAGATCCATCCCAGGACTGCGGAATTATGACGCCAGCCAAAAGGTAGACACTTAATGGACTGAACCACTCAGGCGCCCCTCTTTTTAAAATACAAACACCGCTGTAGTGATTATCTTTGCACATTTGTGTGAATATATGTAGGACAGATTCCCAAGTTGGAGGGATATGCAATGTAAAGTTGGATTCCATTTATGAGTTTGATTCAAGTCCTCCATTTCTCTTTCTCAATGACCTGGCTTTATCCTGAGATGGAATGAGAGAGTTAGGACTTCAATTTCTCCCTCTCCTTGTCAAGTTAAGATATTTAAACATGATGTTTGGGTTTGTCTATCGCCAAAGAGGTGTTGATCTCCCTAATATGAGGAAGTGGAGATGCAATGGGGGTGGGGGCTAAGGGGGTAGGAAAAGAATAAATGAAACAAGATGGGATTGGGAGGAAGACAAACCAAAAGAGACTCTTAATGTCATAAAACAAACTGGGGGGGGGAGGGGGGTTGGGAGAGGGTGGTGGGGTTACAGTATATGTTTAAATAAAAAAATAAATTTAATAATAAAAAAAGAAATGAGTATTTGTTTGCCATTTGGTCCTCTTGCTGGATATTAGTATCTAGACCAGTGGCATTGTTCGCTTTCCGAGAGTGCCTGTAGTTCCCAGAGAGGCCACTAGGTGTCAATGTAGGCCTTGGTTGCCGCCAATTCCGGCTCTGTTAATTTGGTTGGGTCTCGGTGGAACCTCAGCGTCCTCACTCGCAAAATAACAAATGTCCGTGGAGCGGGGCACTTTCCTTGGGAAGGACTCCAGGGAGCTCAGGAGTTTGCATACTAAGCCGAGGGAGCGAGGGGCTCTGATAATGATATTCAGCGTTTAACGGAGTCGCTCACAGGCAGAGCCAGGGTCTCTCCCAGCTTTGATATATGAGATTATTATGGAGAGGTAATGCAGACCGAGTGATGCTGTGCGCTGGTTTGCGAAGTGGATTCCTGTGTGAATTGTGAGGCCTGGTGTAGCAGAGATGGTCGCTTCAAAAGCCGACGAGGGGGTGGGGTGGGGAGAGAGAGGTGAGATGGGGGCCGCTAGGGACCCAGGACTGGAGGTTCAGAAATTCTGGCCATGGAGGGCCAGAAATTCTCTCAGTTCCTTCTCAGCAGCCAGGGACTGGGGCTCTCCCCGGGTGCACCAGGAGGCAAGACTCTGGGGAGCATTTCACTTCAGTCCTGGTGCAAGTAAGTGGGGCAGAGGGGCTGCCAAGTGATGGCTACTCTGGACTCCAGAATCTTGACAGTATTAAACTTATATAGAGTAGCTCTTCAGTCCAGGTCTTTACGCAGCGATAAGAGTAAATGGAGGAGTAGGCTGGCACTCTGGACTATGGTCTCCCTAGAGGTTCTCTGCAATTGACCTCTAAGGACAGTGAGTGCAGGGCTGGTAGGAAGCTCTTGAGGGAGCTGGTCGACCCCCACCCTAAAGGTTGCCAGTAAAATAGGCTTACTTCTCTCTAACGGCATGTATCAAGCCTCTTTCATGGTCCACTCTACTTAGACACAAATGTTGATTTTTAAAAAAATTTATTTATTTGATGCATGCAGATCACAAGTAGGCAGAGAGGCAGGCACAGAGAAGAGAGAGAGGAGGAAACAGGCGCCCTGCTGAGCAGAGAGCCTGATGTGGGGCTCGATCCCAGGATGCTGGGATCATGACCCGAGCTGAAGGCAGAGGCTTTAACCCACTGAGCCACCCAGGCGCCCCCCAAATATTGATTTTTTTTAAGATTCTTATGTTCCAGCCCGATTACCATCCTGAAATAAAAATTCTATCCTCTTGCTTTAATGTTTCTACCTAGCTTGTGAGTCCATCTTCTTTCTGAACTCTGCAGATCTAGGGATCTCCAGCAAAGGCACGCCCTCATGGGCCATACGGCCCTGTTACACTCCTCCAGGGCATCGGTTACTATATACCTTATGTTCCTATGGGGCCTCAGCATCCTCTTCCAAAATATAAAATATTATATAAAGCCTTAATTTGCATAACCAAGAAGGGTCACCCAAGGGCCCCAAGGTGACTTGCTATCTTTATCCAATAGACTAAGAGGCAGCTGGGAATTTGTTTAATTTTGAACTCACTTTGGACCAGTTATTTTTATTATTGACAGAAAGCGTCTTTGTATCTGTAGATACTCAAAGTAAATCTGTAAATATTGGCTCTTTTATTTGTTGATTTCTGTGGATAGGCACATAAGCAATTATTCTATTTTCAAATGAGTAAATGCAGGGTTCTTGCTTCAGGACAGTGTGGAATGAATGGTTGTCAGCTTGACAGGAGAGGTGAGTGGAGGGGCTGTATGGGCCTTGCTCACTCCTATTCTCTCATTTCTTTGCTCTCTCATTCCTTGGCCTCTCCCCCTGAATGAGCTCTCAGCCCGTTTTTGATGTCTGGATGTTGGGTGCCTTGCCCTGCTTAGTGTTCTTTGTGCTACAATTTACAATGGGAGGGGCATTTTAAATTACATTTAAATTACATCTTCCTCTTGGGTCTGGGACAAAACACAGGTACCACAGCCCTTTCTATGCAGGAAACACCATTAAATATGTCTTCAGGCACTAGCAGTTGAGGGTAAGCAAGAGGGTGTTGTGTGTGGGGGGGGTGGGAGTGGGAATATTGGCAAGCAATCATTTGGGTCGCAGTATCACCAAAGAGGTGAGGGGGTTAGAGAATGCTGGGAATACATGATTTAGAGGCTAGAGAGAATTCTGGTGGTCTGGATCAAGCTCTGGAAAATATCTAAGCCTTTTTCCTAGCATTCAGTCCTGTCTAGGACTTGTAAACTGATGTCCATTTGGAGGGTCTGAATTCCAGAAGGACAGTGCTGGCCATTAGGGCAAAAGCGTGGTGCAAGCAGGAGAGAGGTACACAGAAATAGTGAAAGAAATCCTAGAGGATCTGTGTGGAGCATTTAGAGTGTCCCCTCCACGTGTCCTCTTTCAGCCCTTGTGCATGTTGTTTGAAACTGGAGCCATCAGTGCCCCCCTTTTGGGCAAGTGATGAACAAAACTCTCAGCCAGACTACGCTGAGGATTCACCTTCCTTTTGGAGGCCTGACTTTCTAGTCTCTACCCATGTCCTCAGACCTAACTTTTTGGAGCTGTAATGCCTCATGGAAGATCCCTTTCTTTTAGTGTTAACTCCTGTCTGGGATTTGGGCTTTTCTTGGGGATGAGGGCTCAGCCAAAGCTTCACTGGGATCCCCAGCTAGCACCTCAGCTGCTCCCTGCTGAGATAGGAAGCCCAGAGGTGTATAGAGAAGACACACTATAGTGATGGTGAACCTGGCCCTTAAGTACTGGACACATACAGCCAGCATGGAGGATATTACTGGGCATTTAGTCCACTCTGGGTCTCTCAGAGACAGGGACATGGAGACCCAGAGACATGGTTAGTCTTAATTCACTGGGGCTTCTTTAGCCCCATGGGCTCCTGGCCCTGGCTGCCTTGGGTGGTTTCATCACTAGTTACCATTCAAGTGTCTTCCTTCCTGGGTCCAGGAAAATGGGGAAATGTGCTATTGTCTTATCACTGACTGAACATCCTTGAACAGTTTCCCACAACTCTGAAGCAACCCCACCCTGCAGCAGGTCAGGGTCTTCAGAGGAGGGTCAGGAGTTCCCAAATAATGCAGCTGTGGTTCACTGTGCTGCACAATTGGCTTCTATTGGAACAAAGATCAGATTGAGCTGCCTCAGTTTCCCTAGGCTGATCAGTTCTTGGATATTAAAGAAGAAATCACCCAGATTCACACTGGGCCCTCACATCTTCTCCATTCTCTCAGCTAAGAGGGCATTACTGGGGCACCTGGGTGGCCCAGTTGGTTAAGCAGCCAACTCTTGATTTCAGCTCAGGTCATGATCCTGGGGTCCTGGGATTGAGCCCCACATCTGGCTCTGTGTTCAGTGGGGAGCCTGCTCGAGGATTCCCTCTGTCTGCCCCTTCTCCCACTTGCTCACATGTACATATACATACTCATTTTCTCAAATAAAGAAATAAATCTTTAAAAAAAGTGTATTATGAAATCTTCTTTTTTCTTTTTTTTTTGGCAGTGGGGGAGGAAATTGCCCTGTACATTTTAAAACAGTAATGGGGGTGGGGTAGAATCATGACAGGTGGCATTTAACAAGTTCCTTCAACTCGGCTATAAAGCCCTGCAAGTACCTGCTCAATCATGCTAAGCTATGGAAAAGTCCATTCTGAAAAACCTCCAAATTTGATTATTTCATGTTTGATGTTCCAGTTTTATTCATTGGGGATAATATGTGGTATGGGTTGAATCTGTAGCAAAAATTTTTTTTTCTTTTTTTAAAAATAACAAATGACATCCTGTGGTCTCTTTTCCTTATTTATTTATTTATTACCACAAGTACAATGCACACCAATAAAAAAGATGTACGTCGCGTGTATCCGTGATAATAGCCATGGCAAAGGCAGTCTGAGGCATATTAACAACAGACTTATCTGTGGAGCAGCACCTTATGTAAGATGTATTTTCCTCTAGAGCCAAGCAGCAAAGAATCCACCTACATGAGCAGATAACTGGCCCCTGGGCCCACGTGCAGCCCAGCGTCAGGCCCATGGCTGGGGAAGTTTTCTCACCTACATAATTGACACAAGGCTATGGTTTCTTTCATTTAGCACAACAGAAGCTGACATGTAAATTGGCACTCGGTGCTCTGCAGTCTGGCTATAGTAATGTCACCCATGGAGTCCAAGATAATTTCAGTGACATCTTTCTTTTCTCTAGGGAAGAAGTGTGCTTTCTGCCAACGTCCATCTGACAAGCATGGATAAACAGTTACATGGCAAGTGGAGACAGTGTATTTAAGGTTTTCTTGAATTGAGTCATTCAAGATGGTTTTTATAATTACTCTCCCCTGCCCCAGCAAAGAAAGATATGTATCTAAATAATGATTGAAGCTGATGAGATAACCTTGGGTCCTTTCTTTCCTGGTGGCCAGGGGCTCACTGAACTTTGGTAAGCAAATGGATCATCCAGGAAAGCCAGTGACTTTCATCCATGGAACTCTTTGGGCCTTAGGAGTGTGGTGTAGCATGGTTAGTGATGGGACACTGTTCATCTCTAGCCTCCCTGTCCAATCACAGCCGCCTCTTTAGCCCCACGTCCTACATCAAGTTCAGTAGACCAGTAGCACCATGCCTATGGATTGGCTCTTCATTCTAATACACATCCCATCCCTCAATGAGTGTTGAAAGGACCCGGACTTTGGCTGCTGTCTCCCCCTCCCACTTCAGTTCTCCACTCCCCAGCCTTTCACAGCTTCTTGGTCTTTTCTACACCCGCTGTCTCTAGCAAGCCTCCATCACTCACTTTCTAGATCCCCCATGAAATCTTCCTGCCTTGCCTCCAAACCAACCATTTCCACTGTTCGCTTTCTTGTTACTTACCCAGACCTCCAGGCCTCTTCACGAGAGGCAAGGAGGTTGAGTCAACATCTTACCTCAGCTGGATATTCTGAGAGTTATGTGGATCTTCCCTTCCTCTTGGGGCCCCTCCATAAGCATTTCCATGGAGGTGCCTTTGAACCTGGACACCCCAAGACTTAGTCTATTTCTGCTTCCCCATGACTAAGAGGGGTTTTGCCTCCAACTTTCATACTTCAGTGACTCTGTCATTCCTTGTCTTCCTTAGGCTTGGTTCTACCTCAGACTATAGTCTTTTCTTCATCTTCATTGCTGGATTTTTCTGAGGGAGCAGCATTTCTGCCTCCTTTTCTCTACCACCTGCACACCTCTAATCTTTTCACATTCAATTTCCTCTCCTTCCATTTTGTGAAAACCAGTTTTTTGAAGGATATAGATGAAGCTATGTCTAGACTCAAGGGCTTTTCCTCAGGTGAGTGGCAGGGTTGCTCCTCTGTGACTATCATATCCTTCATCTGGTAGACAAATAATGACCTTCCTACTCTCTGGAACCTGTAAATATGTTACCTTATGTGCCAAAAAGGACTTTGTGGATATGAGGAAGTTAAGGATCTTGAGATGGGGAGATACTCCTGGGTTATCTGGGTGGTCCCAATGTAACCACAGGCCTTCTTATAAGGAAAAGAGGGAGACAGGTGATTCCAATTTTAGGGAGGGACCCAAAATGATGGAAAAAGAGGCCAGAGTAATGTCAGGTCATGAGCTAAGGAATGCTGGCAGCCTCCAGAAGCTAGAAAAGGCAAGGGATGAAGTTATCTGTAGAGCCTTCTAAAGGAACACAGCTCTGCCAATATCTTGATTTTAGCCCCATAAGAATGATTTCAGACTTCTGACCTCTAAGACTGTGAGAGAATAAATTTGCATTGTTTTAAACCACTAAGTTTGTAGTAATTTGTTACAGCAGTAATAAAAAACCAATATACTTCTCAAGACTCCTTTCTCCCTATGTGGAAATTTCTGCTTCTTCTGCTGGTTGTTTTGAGTCTATTCCCTCCAAAATGATAGAGCTATAAGCCTCAACCATTTTCTCTTGCTGTGCATTTAGCATTTTCACAAAGAATATTTATAGAATTAGTCTCTCTGTTTAATGATACCACTGTATTTGGCACATTTGAGGATAACTATCTCACTAATACTCTCTTCTTAGAGAATCTTCCTCCACCCATAGTCCCTGCTACATAGACAGTAGGCCATCTGGACCTACCCCAGTCATAGCTGATTGGCACAGGGATGTGCACCTTTTATTTGAGGGAGCTCATAGATAACCTTGCCTAGAACACAAAAGGTGAGTTGGGCTGGTCAGATACCACTCAGGTGAATCTAAGTGATACCAAGAAAATTTTCAGTTCATGGTAGGCACTGGAAACAGAAAGACTGTGTGAGAGTTGTGTCTTGGGTGGCAATGAAGGGCTAGATGAAGTTTGGGAAAAGGGGCAAATTAGAGGTAGCTGATTAGAGGACAGGAAGGGAACGGAGGTAGTCAGAGAAGTTGAGGAGCCCCTAATGGGAAAGGAGGTGAGAATGTTTTGGAGTGGCCTTGGTTTCTCCTTCCCTTCTCTGCATTTCTCTGAGATACTTTGTGTCCTCATAAAAATCCTTTTCTTGAGCTAGTTTAACTGGATTTCTATTCTTCGCAACCAAGGATGCCTAACTAAAATGATTTGTATTTATCCAGTTGCTCAAGCCAGAAACCTGGGGGTCTGCTTTGACTCTCCTTGCTTTTTACTTCCTTCTTTTGTTCGTTCCTCCCTCCCTCCCTCCCTTCCTTTCTTTTTCCTTCTTTCTTTCAGATGTATTTATTAAGAGAGAGAGAGAGTGTGTGTGTGTGTGAGCAAGTGTGGGGAGGAGCAGAGGGAGAGAGAATCTTAAAGCAGAGAATCCTAAAGAATCCCTGCTGAGCGGGGAGCCCCAACACTGACACTAAAACCATGGGGCTCAATCCCAAGAAGCTGAGATCATGACCCGAGCAGAAATCAAGAGTTGGCCACTTAACCAACTGAGCCACCCAGGTGCCCTTCTCCTTGCCTTTTCTATTGTCCTGGAGCCTGAATACATGGGAAGGAGGAGAACGTGGGCAGACCCAGAGGCATACCAATATTTAAGGAATGGAAGGAGAATCTTCAAGAAGGATGAGAAGGAGCAGTCAGGGAAGTGGGAGGAAAACTAGAAATGCATCCTGAAGCATCCCTGAAGTGGTTAGAAGCCTTAAATATCATCAGATCCTAAGACTAATTACTTTTGTTTTAATGTTAGGAGCACTCTGGGTGATGCGAAAGTAAATAGCTTTTTGCAAATCCAGTAACTCAAGACTGGGAGCTTAAAGAAGAACACTTGGGTGCAGGAACACATAAGCTATCCTTTAGTGGAAACCAAGGAAACTCCTTCGTTAATACCAACTACAAAATACATATAGGGACAGGAAATGAATGATGAAGGATTTGGGCTAGGTCTGACCTTGAGCAACTCATGCTCAAGGTATGTGTCTTCACTAACCTATTTGTAGTGACACTTGAGCTCCTGGCATTCATTCCTTCATTGTTTCCACAAACTGTACATTTAGGTGTGAGGAACGTAGTAAGAATTCAGTTGGACAAATTCAGCTGTTTTACATCATGTTCTGAAAACTGTGCATTTTAAAAAACTCCAGATTTTCCTGGCTGACAACTTTAGCTCCCAGAATGCATGGAAGGAAGAGACAATTTGTTTAGAAGTAAAGATAGTTTCAAATTCCTATGAAGGAATCCAGATTTTGAGCAACTATTGAATTGTGTGACAATGAAAATAGTTCATGAAACATATTACTGTTGTTGGATGGATCCATACAACTCAACTTTTAACACGGAGATACCCCTCACTAAAAATTTTAAAGATAAAGTCCTCTCTGACGTTAGATTGGATGTGTCCCTGAATGAAGGTGGTGCTCTGAATTTTCCAGGTCACAGTGGTCCAGATGGATTTCATTGTCTCACCAAATGTGATTCAACATGGACCCCGGACCTTCGACACTGGAAAATAAACCCCCTCCCTCCGTGACTCACTTTGGAAAGAAGAAAAGAGAAACAATAATAAAATGTGCTCTTTTGTAGATTCTGGGAGCATAAGGACAGAAACCTTGCGGACAGCACGCTTAGGCTGGGATGAAAACACACAGGAATGATTCTGTGTCCATAGGAAGCCCTCCAGGTTGGCCACAGCCTGGTTTTGTGAGAGCTTATTAGGATGCAAGGCAGTCCTGCAGGCTTGTTCATGGAGCTTGTCTCACCTCTGTCCTCTCAACTCTGCCTAGGCCCATTCCTAAGTGTGAAAGTTCCGATTGTTATCTTGGTTACAGAATCCCATTCCTTGTCTGTTTTCTTTTGCCCTTATACTCACATTTCTTTGAATGTCCTTTCATGGGACGCCTTGATCTGCTCCCATAGAAATGCAATTATCAGAAATCAACCTCTCTCACCCATTTCTGCCCTAAGCAGCTTTTGCCCACCGGTGAATTTCACATTGTACTGAGAAAGTCAGCAACTAATACTAATAACAATAAAATATGTTTGTATTTTTTAGATGACTTTTTCCACTGGGGACTCCCTAGTGAGAGCCAGGCGCTGAGCAGAGTGAGTGTGTATATGAGCTGGAAATAGCAAGAAAGAGACCTGGCCGGCTGAAGCCTTTCCTTGACAGCTAATTTCCATTTTTTGGTATCAAGGGGTCTGTGCCAGTAATTGGCATGCAGATTGTGTCTGATGGGCCTGTTATACAGAATAAAGGAATCTGCTAGTTAGAATAAGCCAACCCCAGGCTGATGGATGGGGCATAAGGAGGTCATTGCAAAAGAGAAATTGTGTGTGTGTGTGTGTCCCTGTGCGTGCGTGTGTTTCACAAGAATTCCTACCCCCTCCCTTCACTCTCTTTATCCAGCAAACTCTAATCTTTCATATTGCATTGAGACAAATGTTGCTCCATTTCTCTGCCTCTCTCTGTTTTTCCCTTGAAGGGATATTTGATGGAACCCACTCCAGGTTTTAATAAAGTGTGGGGGCAAAGGAGAAATTAAAGCAGTGTCATGGTTTGTTAGCAGCACAGGATCTTCCAGGATGGGCCCAGGCTACAAATTATACTCTGGAATTAATTGGCAGAAGGTAGTTCTCCTGTCCATCATTCTTAATCCAAAGGCGTGGTGGAAGCAGCTATGGGCTATCAACAGGAAAACATGGGCTGCTGTCCATTTCCCCTTTGCTTTGTCTAAGTCAATTGCCCGATTTAGCAGCTGTTGTCTTGACCCCCCAACCCATGCCTCAGTTAGGTAGGAGTCGTGCTATTTGCTGTGAACTTTTAGGTTAGCCAGGCAATTCTAGGCATGCTCCTAAGCTGGGTGCTTCTAGTTCAGGTACCCACTGGGAATTGCAGGGGTCCACAGCTGGGCTTCCTATAGCCTTGGGAAGCTGAAGAGAATTTAGTGTCCTTTTCAAAAGTTTTTGTGTGTTCCAAACACTACAGAGTTAACTCTTATTAATACGATATATGTGTGTTCGATAGACTACCATATTTAGGGTAAGATTTAGAAAAACACAAACATATAGGAAGAACCGACTTGCTTCTGTTTACCCATCCCTAGTTCCTCGCCCCCAAATCAGAATAGATGATCTTGACTCTTGCTTGCTTTGTCTGGCATGTGAAGAACATTGGTCTATAGCATTTAGACAGCTTAGGAAGTTTTATGCTATCAGCCAGGGCTTAGCTTTCCCTAAGAGCCCAGATCTCCGCCTCTTCGTATAAGGGAGAAAATAACTATGCTCCATAGGCCTGAATCTATCTTCCCTGGCATGAAAGAGAAGCATTCCTCTGCGTTGACCTCAGAAATCCTTGGGATGGACCTTTCCCAATTAGAAAGGAGTAATTTTCTAACATGTATCTTCCTTCTGTTTGAATATAAAACTTAACTTTATCACATTTGTTGAATGAATTTTTTAAATATATTTTTTTATTTTTTTAAGATTTAAAAAAAATTTCTTTTAAGATTTTATTTATTTATTTGTCAGAGAGAGTGAGCACAGGCAGACAGAGTGGCAGGCAGAGGGAGAAGCAGGCTCCCTGCTGAGCAAGGAGCCCGATGCGGGACTCGATCCCAGGACGCTAGGATCATGACCTGAGCCGAAGGCAGCCACTCAACCAACTGAGCCACCCAGGCGTCCCCTTTTTAAAGATTTTTATTTATTTATTTGACAGACACAGATTACAAGTAGGCAGAGAGGCAGGCAGGGAGAGGGGGGAAGCAGGCTCCCCGCTGAGCAGAGAGCCTGATGCAGGGGCTCCATCCCAGGACTCTGAGATCATGACCTGAGCTGAAGGCAGAGGCTTAACCCACTGAGCCACCCAGGTGCCCCTGTTGAATGAATTTTTAAACTCCTATTTATAGTTTTTGTGGTCTTCCTTACAGTGTTTGGGCCTTGTTTCTGATAGTGCTTTTGACAATAAGGTGTGTGAAGCTTTTAAAAAGACTTTTCTTAAAAAATTAAAGAAATAAAAATATGTTTCTTTAGAAAACATATTCAAATAGGACCCTGTAATATTTTGAAAAAGAAGTAGGTGAGTCCCTTATAGAAAATTCCTTGCTCTCTTATTTTTTATTTGATAAATTCAGTCGTGTCACTGAGCAGACATCAGCAACTGTTCTAAAATTCTTCTTTTGTCTGCTGAACTGATTCAGAGGGGTCCCGTGGGGTTATCTCTTTGGGCCATGTCTCCCCCCAAGGCTGTCTTAACAGGTGAATCCTGAAGAAACACTTCAGAGGGTCAAAGGCATTTCTGACCCAGTCCTACCCTTCTGCTTGGCTCTGCAAGGTATTTTTAAGTTGGGCTAGCCCTTTGGTAATCTCACTAACTGCTGAGGCTGGGACCAGTGTCATTTAATTCTTTTTCACTTCCAACTGCATATGGAAAAGTGCTCTAACAGGGTTGCTGGAGGGAAAGTACAATGAGAAGGGAAGTAGAGGAAGAACAATCCTTAGAAGCTGAGAAGCAGGTAAAAATGAAGGCAAAGGAAAGGAGAAGGGAGAAAGGGGAAACAGGAGCAGGGAGGGGAGGGAGCTGGATAACCACTTCCCAGACCCCATTCTCCCCATGGAGGCTGTCTGTCTCTCTGCCACCTGCCAGAGGACCCGTTGCTCCAGGACATTGCCGCTGTGCCACCTCCGGGCCTGCAGGTCAAACAGGAGGCAGTAAATGCCAGTATTTCTTCTAACTCTGCATAGCCCCCTGCTTAATGCCATCCACCCCCTTGCTGAGGAGAGACCTCCCTGGCTTACTTTGCCAAGTATACCAGACTGGTACACTGTGGTGGTTGACTGCTGATGTAGATAGTATTCTCTGTCTCTCTCTTAGACACATCAGCATCTGGGGTTTTTGCTTTGTAGCTGGAAGAGCATAGAGGTTTTTTTTGGTGGCAGAGATGTAAAAAGGAGTAAGAAGAGACTGGGTGGGTGGCCTGGTGTCTGCTCAAAGTTCAGCGCAATGGATTGGGCATGAGGCCCTGTGGGCTGAGAGTGGGGGACCGCTGGAAGACACAGAGGTCCTTGCTGGTACCCCATTCCTCCAGGTTTCCCAGGCCTGGGGGTGGGGATGGAGGTGTTCTGGGAGTTGATGGGGCCACCTGGTGGGACCCTGAGTGCTGACAAAGCTGCTTTGGAACCCAGGTGATGAGGAGAGACACAGAGCTAGGGAGAGACCATTTCTCCACTTCTGCATGGGGCTCAGTACATTGAGGGCACCTCGAGAGGGTGGCTTTGGGATCACCTGTCAGAGCACCTGTGGCCTGGATGGAGGCCTCCATGGGCTCCATGAGCTCCTTCCATGGGCTGGCAGAAATGAGGCTCCTTGTGGGCAGGGGGATAGGGACAAATGAGATGTGAGGTCCAGAGGAAGGGAGGGCTGATGCTTGGTGGCAACTGTATAGCCCAACTTACAAGTACCTGGCAGGCTCCCCTTGAGGATGCCCACAATAACTGTGTGTACTCTAGGTCTGTCTCAGTCTCTGGAGTACTGCTGCTTTATAAGGGAGTTACTAGTGCCATCAGAGGTCAAAGCTGATTTTCTAATTTCTGAGGCCACTCTCTCGAATGACAGAGATAAGTAAAGAAGGTTGCAGCTATGGGGAACAGGCCACTTGTCAAAAGTGTAGGTCTCCTTCTAACAAGGTGCCTTCCAGCAGGGGCCACTATAGTCACTGCCTCTCTCTGCCCCTCCAGAGGATGGGCTTTATATATTTTCCTACCCTAGGCTTGCCTCTGGAGAGGGAGCCTCCTTCTTAAAGGTCCCTTCCCTTTGTGTTCTTGGAACATTAAAAACTTTAGACAAAGCTCTTTAGGGGCACCTGGGTGGCTCAGTTGGTTGGGTGTCTGCCTTCAGCTCAGGTCATGATCACTGAATCCTGGGATCAAGCCCTGTTTCAGGGTTCCCTGCTCAGTGGTGAACCTGATTCTCCCTCTCCCTCTGCCCCTCCTCCTGCTCTCTCTATCTCAAGTAAATAAGTACAATTTTCACCCAAAGAATAAATAATCCAATCAAGAAATGGGCAGAAGACATGAACAGATATTTCTCCAAAGAAGACATCAAATGGCCAACAGACACATGAAAAAATGCTCAATGTCAATTGGCATCAGGGAAATATACCTCAAAACCACAATGAGATACCACTCAGAATGGCCCAAATTAACAAGTCAGGAAACGACAGATGTCGGCAAGGATTTGGAGAAAGGGGAAACCTCTTATACGGTTGGTGGGAATGCAAGCTGCTGCAGCTACTCTGGAAAATAGTGTGGTGGTTCCTCAAAAAAATTGAAAATAGAGCTACCCTATGACCCAGCAATTGCACTACTAGGTATTTACCCCAAAGATACAAATGTAGTGATCTGAAGGGACACCTGCATCTCAATGTTCATAACAGCACTGTCCACAATAGCCAAACTATGGAAAGAGCCCACATGTCCATTGGCAGATGAAAGGGTAAAGAAGATGTGGTATATACATATAATGGAATACTATACAGCCATCAAAAATTTGAAATTTTCCATTTATAATGACATGGATGGAACTAGAGAGTATTATGCTAAGCAAAATAAATCAGTCAGAGAAAGACAGTTATCATATGATCTCACTGACATATGGAATTTAAGAAACAAGACAGAGGATCATAGGGGAAGAGAGGAAAAATAAAACAAGAGGAAACCAGAGAGGGAGACAGACTGTAGAGATTCTTAATCTCAGGAAATAAGCTGAGGGTTGCTGGAGGGGAGGGAGGTGGATGGATGGGGTAACTGGGTGATGGACATTAAAGAGGGCACGCGATGTAATGAGCACTGGGTATTATATGAGACTGATGAATCACTGACCTGTACCTGTGAAACCAATAATACGTTGTATGTTAATTAATTGAATTTAAATAAAACAAAGAAAAATAAAGGCTCTTTAGGGTTTGGGTGGGCCTTGTTTTATGCTTTGTTGATTTTGTGTGTGTGTTCTTCTTCATCGTCCTGCCTACCATAACTTTTGGCAACTCTAGAGAGCACCAAGGCTAGCCAACGAAAATTAGGGAGACCCTTGTGCCAGTTATAAAAAAAGTGCCCTTTCCTTGGGAGAAGAGCCCCATGTGGGGTACATAATGCAGTGAGTGAAGAACAGGCTGAACTTGAGCTACAGTCCTTCCTTGTCCCGGTGCCCTGTACAGAATGAGCTAGAAGGGGTGCTGGTCTCTTCCACTTCCTCACTTGTCGAGGTTATTAGCATCATCATATTATCACAAGCCTCATTTTCAATATTAATTTTCTTATTGCCTTCTTTACATTTTGTTAACTTTTACTAAAAATTATCTTTGTTTTTCTCTGTAAGTATGTGCTTTTAAAGTGTTGCTCCTTAAGGAAATGAGTTTGTTACTGTGTTAACTACACAGGCAGTCAGGTTTTAACTGAGAAGATGAAATCACTTTGGTTACTGCAACAGAAAGAATTTGATGCATGAAATTGTTTTAGCAGGAGGCAGAGTTGTTAAGAAGACAAGCCCAGAAAAGAGCAATAGCAGGAAGCTGCTCCCACTCCTTGGTTGGAGAGACAGAGGGAGGAAGTTGTGTTACTAGGGTCAGCTATCTTGCAACTGTCAGGCCGCAAGCAAGAAAGCCAGAAGCCAACAAGCCAAAGATGGGAATGTGGAAGGAGAGACATTCTTGGTTCCTTGATGGCATCACTAGGTTGCCAAACCAACTCTATGATCACCTTTTCCCCATTTCTTGTTAGAAAAAAAAAAAAAAAGCCTATATTTGTTTGAATCAGTTAGATTTTCTTTTTTTTGTTAGATTTTCTTTTACTTATAATTGAATACATCTGATGCAATATTTATCCTAGTCTTAACCTGTTACATTAATAACTGCATTAGATTAAATAACTATATTTACGTTTACCCACCCCCCCCCTTATTTTTAGATTTTATGTATTTATTTGTGTGTGTGAGATAGAGACAGAGACAGCAACATGAGTGGGAGGAGCAGAGGGCGAGGGAAAGAATCTTCAGCAGACTCCCTGCTGAGCATGGGGCTTGATGTGGGGCTCAACCCCAGGACCCTGAGATTATGACCTGAGCTGAAGCCAAGAGTTAGATGCTCAAAGTACTGGGTCCCCCCAGGGACCCCTCACCTAGCCCTTTGAAGCTTTAGCTGGCTGGCTAAGACAGCAATGACTGCCAGGCCCGGCATGTGGGCGCTGATGCTACCCCAGGCCATGGAGGCAAATTGCAGGTGCTGGTCAGGGATCAGTAGTGGAGCTGGGGATGACGTACCCTGGACTTCAGCTCGGGGGTCTCCCATGGGACACTACCACTATGTGGTTCATTCAGCAAGCCCAGCCACTGTGTTTCTGCCAGGGGTCCTGGAGGAAGTCCTTTCCATTTCCTTCTGGCCAACAATGGACACAGAACTTTCATTAGTCCACAATCTCCCCTGAGCTTGAAACTCAACAATGCACTCAAAGATCTCTTCTCTTTTCACTTGGGTTCTGTGATCTCAGGGCTGAAAAAAATTGAAAAATTTTAATGAAAAAGAGGTCTTGAGGCAAGGACCCATTTTCTGTCTCTTTACTGATGCTTTTCAGTCTGTCTTGGTTTTGCTTGTTTATCCTGAGCAGCAGTGGGAAAGTGTAACTTGTAGAGGTGATAGGACAGACATTTAAGGGTTCTTGAGCAGGGGAACCTGCTTCTCCCTCTGCCCCTCCCCCTGCTTGTGCTTGCTTTCTCTCTCTCTCCCTCTCAGGTAAATAAATAGAATATTAAAAAAAAAGTTCTTGAACAGTGGGTCCGTTTTGACCACCTGGAGTGTTCATTTTTGTGGCACATAAACCAGGCTCAAATACTCCACACACTGTTGGAAATTGGTCTCATACTAAACAGAGTAAACCCTTTTGATGGATTTTGGTTTTTCTTTCACCTTTTGTGTTATAAGGCTTTTTATATTTTGTCTTATAGCCATAATGTGACTACTTTCACATCTTATTTTACAGGACACAAAAGTTCTGAAGTTGATATAATTCATCATCATTCTCATAGCAAAATGAATGAGAGGGATTACCATATGCTAAGCACTGAGCTAAGCACTTTCCAAAAACTAACTCATTTTAACCTCATAACAACCTTAGAAGGTAAATGTTACACATAGTATAGCTTCCTCCACTCAGCTGTGTGTGTTCTTAGGTTTGTGAGTCTCCTCTTTCCCAAGTCTTTCAATGAAGGGTCAGTGGACTTTGTGTGGAAGTGGATCTGATGTTTGCTTAACATAGAACTAAAGCTGCATTTCTGGACATTTAAAAGGGTCCAAGACCTAACTGTCTGCTGGCCTGTTTGAAGGATGTGGGTTCTGCTAGCTGTGTAGATATTCAGATGCTGCAAGTTGCTTCTGCTTGTAACCCCCGAGTAGGGGGAGCTGGACACAAGTGCACAGGCGTGTATACATACCCCTACCACTTCCTGTATGCACACACACTGGTACATATACATTCCTCAAGTTACATCCACATTTGCAAACAAACACACACATGTGTGGACACACAAGTACAGGCAAACACACTTGTCACCCCAAATATCTGTATACTTACTCAAGCAGCACATCTACACACTTACATACTTCCATACCAGCATGGCTGTTCTCACACTCCCTGGGATATGCACATGCTTGTGCATATACACACAGCCCTGAGAACACACACAGCTGAGTGGGCTCAGGTTATTGGACTTGCATCTCATCAGTGTGTGACAAGCTAGTGTTGTGTTTGAGCTTGCCCAGAAGCAGATCCTGAGATGAAAGGGAGCGTGCTCGTGATTTATTAAGTGCTCCCAAGGAAGACCTGTAAGGGAGTAGGATAAGCAGGACTGGGAAGAGGAGGAAGCTACACAATGTGATCAAGGTGAGGTTGCAGCCTTGGCCCGATCCTTTGTGGTACTCTGAAGCACAAATTACCCCTCGTTTTGTCTCTCACAACTCTCACAAAGTGGCTCTCATAACAGCAGCAGTCAGGCACTGGAACCCCAAAGGCATAAACTCCCAGGCACTTCCGTCTATCCTTGTGTCTGGGTAAAGTTTCAGTAGCTCAGGGGTCATTCTCTGAAGACTGCAGGGTGAGAGCTTTCTGAAGCAAAGCATACACGTAAGGAATCTTGGTAATGGCACACAGTACTGGGAGAGGGGATCTAGGCAGAGTACTATGTGGGTGTGGTGAGATTTCTTTCAAGGAGCAGAAGGATGACCCAGTGATATAGGGAGCCGCAGAGCCTATGAGTATGGGTCCTGGCCCAAAAGGCCACCTGAGCAGGGGCTGGAACAAGTAGCTCAGAGAGGGTGGCCCACTGAGCAGAGGCTATTTGCCCCCCAGTGTTGTCCATGCCTCCTCGGCAAGGATGTGAGGAAGACCAAGGGTCAGCCTTGGAATTGGCTGTAATTCTGTGCACCCAAAGGGAGAGACAGATTGCAAGGAAGGCAGACAACCTGAGGTTCCAGGCACAGGGCAATATCCCTCCGCTGCAGGTAGTCCCAGGGTCTTCCGTACTTAGCAGCTTCTAGGTGGCTACTGCAGAGAACTGGTTCTGCTGGTGTATCCAGTTGGCGGTGGGGTGGGGTAGGAGGGATCATTTCTCTTGTTCATCCCCTTTGGTCAACTGGATTTCAGCTTCTATGTTCAGAATGGCAGGAAACCACCTCTCCGCCATCCAAGGTCAGGGACACAGGGAAGAACCTAACTAGTGGGTATTACTTTCTCCATTTTGAAAATGAAGAAACTGAGTCAGAACAGGTAAAGTGAGTTGGCCAAAAATCGCACAGGGGTACAGTGGTGGAATTTGGGAATTCAAACCCAGACCTGTGCTCCTAACCACTGATTGTCCAAGGCCAGGGGCCTCTGGGATAGAGGCAGCAATGACAGTAGAGGCAGCTCCAGGTGTGGGATCCCAACTGGCTAGGCTGGGAGCAGTTACCAAGCTCAGGCTGGGGCTGCTTTTCCTCATTGTGAGAAGACCAGGCCCGATTTTCTCCTGGCATGAGCTGGTCTGGCAATCTCCTGGGAAAAAACCCATTGGAGATAGATAAAAAAGGAAATATCTGTCATGAACAAGCAATAATTTTCAGGGACTGGACAGTTTAAATTCATATTTTAGAATAATTTATTTGCAAGGGCACAGTCCTGCTAAAGTATAAACCAAATTTATATTAGCGAGCAGAATGCTTAACATCCAAAGCCCTGACTAGTTTAGGGCTCTTTGTAGAAAAAGGGGTAAGAAATTGCTTTATCTCTGTCTGCATGACTAAAAAGGTCACAGTGGAAAGAAGAAAGGGAAGACTTGCCCCAAAACAACCACCTTAAACTTCAGGATGCAAAATCCACTTGGTTACCAAAATGACAGTTCCCCAGCTTCAAAAATGAAGCCTCACCTATAGCTGTGGGAAGAAGCTGTTGGCAGCTTTAAAATATTAATTTTCTCTGCTATAAGCTGTTTACTTGAGAGTTGGTGTCCAACTTTCAAGCAAGATTGCTGTTGTCCTTAATAAATATTTCGCAATTTTGTTAAACAACAGCACTTTTAAACCTGCCTTTGGCCTTAACATTGCAGGTGTTTGAGAGCTGATTCCTCAAATAACGGGAAGTTGAGGATTGAGATCCCACCACCTGGCGGCCCTTGCCCAGAGTTTTGAAACTGGTAAAGAATAACCACACTCGGGGCACCTGGGTGGCTCAGTGGGTTAAAGCCTCTGCCTTCGGCTCAGGTCATGATCTCGGGGTCCTGGGATCAAGCCCCGCATCGGGCTCTTTGCTCTGCATGGGGCCTGCTTCCTCCTCTCTCTCTGCCTGCCTCTCTGCCTACTTGTGATCTCTCTCTCTGTCAAATAAATAAATAAAATCTTCAAAAAAAAAAGAATAGCCATACTCCAAGCTTTTGGACATTTGTTGAGAGGGAGTGAGTCTAGAAATTTATTTTTTAGAAGAAAATATCTTACTAGGTTTGCATGAATTTTAAGTTTTTTTTCCATTAAATTTTTTGCTTTGTGATCATTGTAGATTCACATGCAATTGTAAGAAGTATGCAGAAAGACATGCATTAAAACGTGTGTGCACACACATTTTTTTCACCTCAAGATGCTTATGAACACCATTTTACTTACTCTTTCTGGTTAGTAAGGAATTCTGTAAAAGGGTGAGGCATAGGGTACTGTAGCATCCTGAACTCTGAGTTGCTCTATACCAACCCACCATGCACAGAACTAAATGGCTTGGTGTTTTTATCCTCAGTTTATGCTGTAAGGAGAGAATTTGGCAGTGTAAAGTCAGAAGTCCAGGCAGTAATGAAATTTACCTCAGGTTTGCACCTTACAAATGACCATGAAACAAGCCAGAAAAAATCAAAAGAAGATGAAATAGCATATTTATTTCTACAATGGAGGAGAAATATATTTGTGATATTTAAAGCAATGGAAGATATAATCAGAAACAAGAAAAATCAAATCAATTACAAAATACTTTTAACTTTTGGTAGCAAAAAAACTAAATGAAATAGCTTAGAAAATTATTTTAATCATTATGAATAAAACTTATGGTACAAAATAGATACAGAATTATGCAAATTTATGGTCAAGACCTGAACTCTACTTGAAAATTTATTAAAAAAAGAAGATATTGTTTATATACAAAGAATGACATATCTTTCATTAGTAGTGCCTTTACAATTTATAATGTCGCCATATCATCCTAGCAAATCCTAAATTTGTTCCATCAAAATGCCTTTTTGTTTGTTTTTCTATAAATAGGAAACTAACATGAAAAGTGTTCAGCATGAATCATAACTGAAGAAATGCAGATCTGAACAGCTATGGAGTGCCAATAATAGATTAACAAAAAAATAAGATTGATAAAACCTGTTATATTAGATTCTGCATTGAAAACCCACACATGTTACTGACCAATCTGTAATTTGTTCCTGTTTCTCTGAAGTGCAAAGTGGCAATCTGGAATAGAAACTATGAAAGCATTCATACCCTTTGAGTTGGTAATCCCACTTTTGGCAATATACCCTAAGACAGTAATCCAAATAAAAAGAAAAGTTGTTTATACGAAGATATATACGGCATCAAGTTCATAATATGAAAAGATGGAAAGTGACCAAAATGCCTACTAAGTGGGAATGCTTGAGAGAATCATAGTATATCAGAATTCTCCATGACCACTAAAACTGAGACATAAGTGAACTGAGTCATATATAAAAATGTGCATACATCACAAGGCTAACTGCAAGCAAGCAGAATGCAGAACAGAATAACCGCCTTTACAAACGTCATTATACGTGGTGTCTGTGGTTTGATGAGTCTGGAAAAAGCACAGATGTAAATATCTGTGTTAAAACATATTCATGGGATTTCTTTTCCTATAAAATGATTTAAACATTTGTCAAACATCTACTATTTGAAAAACAAAAAAAATGGTGGTTAAAACTTCATTACATGTGTTAATCCATGTAGTAAATTCTTTTGTAACACATAGGTGCTTCTACCTTTCCTGGGAGAGCTGACCTTAGTATCTCTGTACTGCTACTGTTACTGTAGTTGGGTTATCACATGTGGTTATCACAGCCTGCCTGCACAGAAAGCCAATATAAGGATGTTGCAAATATCTGCGAATGGCCTGGAAGAAGGGGAGTTTCCCCCTCAGTTCCAGATACAAACTTCTTGCTTTTCCCTGAAGTTAATATATCCTGTGAACCTTGAGAAAGATCAAGTTATCCTCTGCTCCAGAGTTCAGAGAATGAACCTAAAAAATATAGAATGGGAGCAGGTTTGGATGAAGATCTGACTTTATGCCCCTGGTCTAGCAATCTTTTTGCCATGTGTGTATCTTGTAAGGCATAACTCTTAGGTAACTTGACTGCAAGTTTCAGAAAGTCTTTCCTCAGCTTATTCAAAAAACATAAAGAAATTATTATTCATTAAAAGAAGAAGCCCATGGGCATGGCAGCTCCAGACTGGTTAATTCTATGGGTGAAGCTTCTTTCCATTTTCCCATTCGGTCAGTCTCAGAGCATCAGCTTTAATGCTGATTCCAGCACAGCTTCTGTGGCTCTAGTCCATGGACATGACACCTCGGATCAGGACTTTTTTCTCTCCTTTGAAGAGAAACCTTTACCAAAAGTGCCCTTCTGGCCTCACTATTGGCAGCCTTCCTTTCATTTCTCATTGGGCAGAATTGCATTCTGTGTCATTTCTAAACCAACCACTGTCAAGGAGAATGAGACCAATGGCTTCCTGAAGGTAGGCCTATCAGCACTTGTCCCTGTGGCTGGGGGTTGGGTCTGCCTAGACACTGTTGGCTCCCAAAGTCCTCCCCTCCTGGTTTTCTGGCTCAAGAACTGGGCCACTCTGCCATGCACCTCTGGGACTGAGTCTGCTCAGAGCCATGAAATGAAGGAATAGGTAGAGAGAGAGAGAGAGAGAGAGAGAGAGAAAGGCAATGGGGATTCTCCCCTTACCACAGAGACCTCAGTTTTTCTGGTCAGAGAGAAGGGCTCTCTCTTGGAATTTTAGGTGCCTACCTGGCTACTGCTCCAATCTATAATATTGCCATGAAATTGCCTAGGGGCTAGGAAGTGAGAGAATGGAAAAAACAAAGCCCACTGACCCAGTGAATTTCTCCCACTCTATCAGATCAGTAGGGACTTGTTTTCTCATGCTTCAGAACAGAAATACAGATGGTTTCTCTTTGGAGTTCTTTCTGTCCTCATCTAGTGCACAGTTTCAGGCTTTTGACTGCCTTTGAATCTAGGCTCAGAGATACTGAAAGGTAAAGCCAGAAAACTCACCAATCGTTTCAGTGGTTCTTTGAGTTCTGCTTTCCTTTCCCAGTCTACCTACCACCATTTACTTTCCAGAGTTCTCAAATGATAGCTACTCCATGCATTCTGTTGAAGATTTTCTATTGTGTTTAGTGGGAGAGACAGACTGGAATATGTTTACTCTATCTTGACTGAAACTGGAAACATATCCTTTTTAAACTTCCAATATTTGGAAGACAGATGATGGGTATCAGTCTATGAGAAAGAATAATCTTTCAAAACTCGTAGAATCTGGAAGTGATTACTTTTTTGGATGTGATGTCAAAGAGGAGGAAAAAAACAATTTCTGAGGTTTGAACTGCTGGTACGTGAGATTGAAATAGGGGTTAATGGAAGGGAAAGACTGTCTGAAGTTGGAAACACGGACATTTAGAGGAGGGATTTTTGCTGTGTTTAATTTTCTGAGGGTCCTTAGTAACAAATACAGATAAGTAGCATATTCTTCCTAGACCTCGGAAGATTGAAGATATTTGCACATCTATAAATATTTCTAAGTATATGAACAGTACAGGCTTTTATCACAGTCTTTCTTCACTAGGACTATATTGGTTACAAGTGATGGGGACTCATCTTGAGCAGACTTGGGCAAAAGGAGGGATTTATTGGCTCATGCACATCAATTAAGATTGAGTGAAAAGGGAAAGAGAACAGTGGGCTTTCAGGAACAATTCAATGTGTGGTCTTGGACATGGCCAGTATTCCTTCTCTGGTTCTCTCTGTGAATGGGCTTTCTCCACATGGTGAGAAACAGCTTTGAGAGCACCTGAGTTTTGTTTCTTTAAGCATACACTAATGAATAATGTTCTGAAGAAGGGCTGTCATTGGCCCAGACCATGGGTGTCTATCACTAAATCAACACAGGAAGGTGAATTCATGGAAGGAAATGGCAGCAGCTGAGAAAACCACATGGGTAGAATGTGGGGTAGGACAAGTTAACTAAAGAGGAGAATTTTGGGCATAACCAATATGACAGCATAAAGGAGAACCTTGCTTTCAGCCAGCCTAAGGTATTATAGCCTTGTAATCATATAGTTCTATTATGTTCTATTTTTCTTCTCCAGAATCCAAATTTACCTGTATCCTCTGTCCTTCCTTTCTCCCAATCCTCCCTCATTTTTTTTTTTAAAATCATGGTTTGGAAATGTGCTAAATTTTGTCTTTTATTTTCAAGTTCTTCTAGTTGGTTGCTTCTTCTCTCAGTCTATCACCTCCTTTCCATTTTTCTTCTTGATTTTCTTCCTGTGCTCTGTGGGCATTCTTTACCTATGAGCAAACTGAAAGATCAAGTCTTCCAAAGAGAATCTGGTCCCTAGTTCAGGGGGAAATAAAAGGGAAGAGAATGAACATTGTCCCAACAGTCATTGAGTTCAAGGTCTTGGGCTGCCTACATAGCCCAGTGATAAATGACCCAGGCCTGTCATCTACGAGCATATGGTCAGCATAGAATGAGAGACAAGTAAGCAGACAGTCATGTAACAGATTGGGCTAATAGCAGAGGAAGTCTAGGGTCCTGGGGGACAATTGGATTAACTCCCAACGTGGATTACCAAAGGAAAAATTAATGATTGGAGAGACTAAGTAATTTGCCTTGGCTAAAATGTCCGGGAAGTGGCTAAAATATTGATTATCTTTGGTCTGTTCTACAGATACATAGGAGGGAGAGAACATCACAGGTCATTTATCTCAGTCCTTTGCATTTAGTCAGGTCTATCTCAGATAGGGTATCTACAAAATATGTGTATTAGGGGTATACAAAATTTCAGAAGGTCAGCTTGGCAGATAAGTGGAAAGATTTAAAGACACCAAAACCAGGGTCCTCTGACAAACAGCCCAGCCAGATTACCCTACTATGAAGATGATGGTTCATGAACTCTGCCACATACTTGGGACTTCCAACTCACTTTTTCAGAGTCACCCTTTTAAGCAGATAGTCTAGGATATCCATACTATGAAGAAACTTTACATGTTAAAGAGAGACTAAAATGTACAAGCATTTTTGAATAAATAGTCTGTAGTAGGCAAAAGTCTGAAAAACGACTACTTTAATATCTTTAGAGAGTTAAAAGCTTGTTTCATTTATGAAACAAAATATTACTATTAAGCAACTCTTAGAAGTTAAAAATATGAGATATGAAATTATAAACTCAATAAAAGAATTAGAAGAAAACTATGGTGAAATCTCTCAATAGAAGAAAAAGTCTGGTGCTAGAAAATAGAAGGGATAATACGAGAACGTTAGAGGACCAGTATAGGAGATCCAACATCCAACTAATAAAAGTCCTTGAAAAAAAGAATGGAAACAACAAAGAAGAATGCATCATTAAAGAAACAACTCAAGAGAATTTTGAAGACTTAAAAATCCAAGTTTCTAAATCCAGAGGTCCTGCTGAGTGTCAAACACAATGAGAAAAAATCACTTGGCTCTAAGACACATCATGAAATTTCTGAGCGATAAGGATGAAGAAAGATTCAGAGAGAAAAATCAGGTTCTATAGTGAGGATCAGGAATTGAATCATATTGGACTTCTCAACAGTAGCACTGGGAGGTAGCATTGGATGCTGAAGTAATACCATCAGAACATTAGACTGAGAGGACTCTGCTGCCCAGTGATATCAGAGTTCTTCAGAGAAATAGAGCCAGTGGGCACTATAGACTCTATTGGGTATACGAATAATTGTACATAGCTATGGAAATATATAAATGGATTTTTCTTTCAAGGAATTGGCTCATGTGACTGTGGGAGAGCTGGTAAGTCTTGAAATCTGTAGGGCAGGCTAGAGATGCAGGCAGGAATTAATGTTGCAGTCCTGAGGCAGAATTTCTTCTTCTTCAGGAAGCCTGTTTTTACCCTGTAGGCCGTTCTACTGATTGGATGGGGCTCACCCACATTACTGAGGGCAGTCTCTTTTATTCAAAGTCAAAGGAATGTAGATGTTAACTTCATCTATAAAATATTTTCACAGCAACATCTAGATTAGCATTTGATGAAGTAACTGAGTACTACAGCCTAGCCAAACTGGCACATAAAAGTAGCACACCAGCCAAACCATCAGTTAAGTATGCCAGTAGAATAAGACATTTTCAAACATAGAAGGTCAAAAAATGTTTATTTACTATGTGGTCTATCTCAGGAAGCTACAGGAAGATGTACTCCAACAAACCAAGGGATTAAACCAAGCAAAAGGAGGATGTGTATTTCAGGTTGGGTCATCTTGAAGACTCGGAGATGTGGATCCTTGTGCAAGTGATTTATTAAGGAGATTTAGAAGGGAGTGGAGGAGGCAGGGCAAGGAAATAGAGGAAGCCAGGCAAGGTGTGATTCCAGGCAGAAATCAGTCTGATCCTGCTGGAGAATGCTGGAGTATGTTACTTTAGAGTTGTCCCAACCTGAACAAAGGTGCTGGTTTGCATGCCCTCATACTTGTCCATCAATAGATAAGAGCTGCTCTAGGGCGTGTTGGGTGAAGGATGAAAATTCCAAGGTGCTTGGTTCTCTGACTGTAGGCAAAGAACCTCTTCTGAAGAGCTGCAGGTGTTGGTTGTTACAAGCAAAAGCACACTGAAGCCAGAAAGCATATGTGTGTGTGTGTGTGTGTGTGTGTGTGTATGCGTGTGTGTGTGTACAAAAGATGGTGGAATGGGATATGGCATTATAAACTGGGATACAGGAAACAGAGATTCCAACATGGGAGAGAAACAAAGGAATCCCTAGGTTGATGGTGAAGGAAAATCCCAAGATGATGGTCATGCAAACAGTTCAGATTGCTGGAGTGGGGCAGGAGACTGGGAGAGAATTATTTAAGAAGATAAAATGATAAAATGCCTAATGAGCTTGAACATACTGAGAACAGATTTACATATAAGAAGGAGAGCTCACAGCTAAATTAATGATAAGGATATAGGAAACTTAACAAATGAAAAACCAAGACAATCATAAACTCCAGGGAAAACAAAGTGTATTAGAAAATAAAATAACCATATTTCATAAGCCTCATGACTCTGTTGTGGATAATGTTACATGACCATAATAATGTAAACATTAAATGTATTGAATTTAAAATGATATGTCAACACTACTGGGTAAGCGGGACTAGGAAGTAGGTGTGTGTGGTGGGGTTGGAAAGAGTGGCAGAAAAAGTCTCAGTTTCTATGCTAGGAAATAGTGGATAGTGTGTCTGAAAAATCAAGAAGTAGCAGTATCAGCATGTTACTTACAGATGGAGAGAAAAGAAGTCCAAAACAATCTTCTAGAAGCTGAAAGTAGGTTCCCCTTTAAAAAAGTTTTAAAACTTTTTTAAAAATAAAAGAGTAAATTAAAAAAGAAGGAAAGCTCTCCAGGCAGAGATGATGGAGATGTGGGAAATTAGGAGGAATAGGAGTCTGATTCAGATATATTTCAGATTATATTAGTTTGTGTTTCCCCCACTCTCAAGTAGGGCCCAGGAGATAACAGTGCCAGCAGGGAGGCTTTGATCTTCAGACTTCAGCAAAAAAGAATCTTAGAACTTGGAAAACTTAAATTCATAGAACCATAAAAGTTTGGAATCTTATATTTATGGAATCTCACATTCATTTTTCCTCTAAAGCTCAACTCAGGTGTCACTTCCTCCAGGAAGCCTTTACTGACATTTTGGGCACATCCCCAAGATCGCTGCCTTTCCTGCGATTCCAGCCCTCCTCAGTCTGCAGAATTGTTGTTTACCTGTCCTCCTCTTCCACTGGTGGCAGAACATGCATCCTAGTCATTTCCAGGTAATTGCAGCCATTTCCAGTTTGAACAGAATTGTTCAGTATCCTTGCCCCACCTCCCACCCTGTCCCTGGAGTGGCATCGAGTCCAGGCAGTTGGTGATGTCTCAGCTTGATGGAAAGCTCTTGGTCTTTGGTCACAGCAAGAGTCCATGCTGTGTCTGGGGTATGTAACTCTACCCCTCTGGTGTGGTTCTTGGCGCCTGCAGAGATGTCTGTGTCATTGGCCCTGGCTTCCTTTGTTCTGACCACAAAGCTCCTCTCTGCTGTCCCTCTTCAGTTATATCCTTGAGCCCCTTAGATGAGCCCTGGAGCTTCTGTGGGGCTGAGGAAGACTCAGGGGCAGCTATTATGGCCCTGTTTGCTGAGACATGCCCTTTACCAGTTCTCTCCACTGGGTCTGTCCCACACCCAGACTGTCCAACTGTCTCAAGGACCCCACTTACCCTGTTGGGCCTTAGCTGGGAGTGACGTGCAGCCCTTCTCCCACAGATTCCTGTGTAGTTTCCTGTTGCTGCACCACAAACATTACCACAAACCTAGAGGCTTAAAACAAGACCTGGGTGTTAGCTCCTGATTTCTGCGGGCCAGGAGTCTGGCTATGGCTTAGCAGAGTCCTTTGTAAGGCTGTGGTGGAGGTGCTGAGGGGCTGGGCTCTCACCTGAGGCTCAGTAGGGGGAACATTTAGTCCAAGCTCACAGGCTCTTTGGCAGCACTCAGTTCCTTGTAGGCTGCCAGACTGAGGGCTTTAGTTTTTTAACTGACTCTTGGTTAGACGGTGAGCTCAGTTCCTTGTCATGTGATCCTCTCCACAGGAAAGCTCACTGCTGGGCAGCTGGCTTTTCAGTTAGCAGGGGAGTGTCTCCTTACAACGTGGACACTGAAACAGTATGCTGTGCGATCACATATGTGTGATCACGTCATGTGCCTTCTGTCACCTTTGCTACATTCTATCATTTGGAAGCAAGTCACAGGCTTTGCTCACTCTCAAGGGGAGGGGATTATGTAGGAGGTGGAGATCATGGAGAGCTACCTCAGAGTCTGTGCACTGCCAGGTCTAGCTCCTAGAACTAGAACACCCACCTCTGGTGCTGGGCCCCCCACCTCTGCATTAATCTGTGACTCTCCCTCCATCTCTCTGCCTCCTTCTGGCCTGTGGGTTTTGACATTCCTCAGGCATGTCTTCTTAATTTTACTGTTTATAGAATGCTGCCTTTTAGTACTCAGAAGTCAGATTTTGAGATCACCTGCTGTTTTTGCTGCCAAAAGTTCCAAAATTCTATTTTCAACTCAAAAGCTGGAAACTCACTTTTTTGTTCTTTGCTTCTTATTCTCTTCCTTTCCAATGCAGCAGGCCCAGACTGTCCTAACTGCTGCCTTAGGGGAAGATCATGGGCAAAAGTGAATGAGTGGGGATAACATCACTGTGCCTTGCTGCAATCCACAAGGGTCTACTGGAACAAGAACAGGTACAACATCTGGGACCTGGGTTCAAATTCTGGCTCTACCACTTACTAACTCTGTAACCTTGGGCAAATCACTTATTTTCTATGAGCCCCCATTTCCTTCCATACAAAATAGGGGTCATGATACCTATTTTTATAATGTTATGAGGATTAATAGGAATGAAGTTGGGCAGTGTGCCTTTGTAAATTATGATGTACCATACATGTGAGCATTACCATTCTAGTTGACAGAGAGCACTTGAATTGATTGTACACAGTCCCTGTTGACATGGCTTCTTTGTAGTTCTGGATCAGGGACCAAAGACTTTGGTATGGCTTTGGGTAATATGGGTAATAGCAGGTGCTGACCACAGGCTTGTAGCTGTGTCTTGGGCAAAGGCTGCTTTGACTCGAGATTTTACCAAATCCTTGGCACAATAACCAGATGGTAATATTATGTGTGTGGATGCTTCTGGTAAGTCACAGAGGTGGAATGAATGAACTGTCAGATTCTAAAACTGGGAGCGTTAGTCCTAAAGGCCACTTGAACAGAGTTTATTCATGCCTGGACAATGTTCTTTCCATCACAACAGCATTACAGCCCATCATGTGATGCTATCGTGGATGGTCCCAGGCTCTGTGCAGGGGAGAGTTATGTTATGCATAGACTTGCAGAAGTGTTTTTTTCTCTTTTGACTTGCTCAAACAATATTAATTTTAATAAGTATTTATGGAGGCCAGCTGTCATCGGGTGGTATGGATGACAAAAGCAGGCCATAAAACTCCTTTAACTTTCTCCTGAAAATCTCATCTTCTGCTGCCTAGTAGCTCATCATTTCCTGGAAGAAAGAAATTGATACATCAGATTGCAGACCCAGCTGAAGGCCTATAAAATGACGGAAGCAACCTGTTACATGGGTGTGAAATTAGGGCCCTCCTGATGGTAGAAGGAACTTCTCAACAGGATTGGCTCATTCTGGCCCCAGATGTATTGAATTTGTCCTTCTGCAGTTCGGGTCTTTCCATGTCATCTCTTTAAAGTAAGCTGAATTGAACGTACAGTGTCTGGTAAACTGCATTATTTATCTAACATTCCTAGCAGAGTGACTGTGGGTGTACCATAGGCTTCTTATTGAAATGGGAAAAAAGAGAGGCTAATTCAGTGAACCTAAATGATGGTATTCTGGGCAAAGTGAGTGTGGTTGAACTGAGTGTGGTTGACAGAGGGAAAGCATTAGTCTATAAGGGCCAGAGTCAGAAGCCCAGCTTGGCCTGCTCTGCAGAAAAAATATGGGGGCAGGGGTATCAGTGTTCGGGAAGCTTCCCCTGCCTGGAGGATACAGGCAAGCAGGGTTAAGCACTGCTCCCAGGCTGAGAGTGTCTGGTCCCTGCATTATTTTTCTAGGCACACTAGTCTTAACCCTGGAAGGGCTAGGCAAAGGCTAATGGATGTTACCAATGTTTTTGATTTCTTTTTATGTGCCAACCCCAGTATTAGGGACTTCATGGACAGAACCCATTTAATCATAGTTAGAACTTACATGAAGCAAATACAATGGCTATGACTTTTATATTCACAATAGCTTATAAGACTCAGATGAGAAGAAATTAAATTTTAAAAATGTCTCTAACATTGAACTCAGTTTGTAAATCCTTATTCCTGCTGCTAGAAAAAAATATAATGTAGCATAGTTTCAAGACTTTTCAACCCAACATATTAATTTTTTTGTCACTTCTGGTTTAAAATTTAAAATGTAAACATTTCAAGGTCTGCTGCTCCCCACCCCCATACTCATGCATTTTGTTCAAGGGAGCCTTTAGGACTTGGTAGCATCGAGCTGGTGAGCATCTGGTCTGTGGTTGCCTCACTGATGTGGTCTTCCCTACAGATATTCCTCTTTGTCTCTCTTCCCATCTCAGTTTGTGCTTAGTCTGGAAGTAGGGATACCTTCCTTTGTTGATATGGCCCTACTTCAGGCCTTGTCACTCTGAGTTTAGTTGTTGAGAATTTCCTCTGATCTGTCCCCCCAGCCTCACTTATGGGGCCCATTTGCCTGTGCTATGGTTACTTCCAGGCTAGCTCACAGATGCTCATTCTCAACAAGCTTCTGTTTTCCATTCATACCCATGGAAACTCCTGGGACTTCTAAAGCCACACCTATAACTTCTCACTGTCATCTCCAGAAGGCTGCTGACCAACTTTCAGAGTTCTAGGATGAGCAGAGCACAGCCCCCTCCACTCTCAGAGCCTCTCTGCCCAGCCTGCATGCAGTTAGGTTCCTAAAAGGTATCTCCTTCTTTCTTCCCAAACTCTTTTCCTTCTCTTACATCTTGGAAATCTTTCATTTGCTATGATGTACAAGGCCAGATCTGCTTTCCCTATTGCATCTCCATTTGCAAGTGTTCTTGTCTTGCATCCAGGAAGTGTCCTTTGACCTTAAAAGATAAAGAATGCAACACATTTGTTCCCAAAGGCAACTGTTGCTACATCAGTGGATGTCCTTCCCTTTAGCTGCAGAACATGGGTGGGAGAGTAGTCACTGAATCCTATCTAGCCACATAACAACTAATGCTTTGAAATATGGTTTCACTATATTAATATTGTCTCCATTTCATACATGAAGGAATTAAGTCTCAGAGAGTTTGAGTATTTAATCAAGCTGGAGTGAAACCCAGAGTCTTCTTAAAGCAGATGCTTCTCATTCCCCCTCCCTCAAATCACCCTACTCCCCACAGGAAGCCCATGCTCCTTGCCAGGTTCTGGGTGGTGGCAAAGAATGGCTCCACAATGCATGACAGCCCCAGAGTCACACTGGATTGGTGATGAGGTGGCACTGTGAGAACCATGCTAACTATACAGGCAGTAAATAGGTGCGTTCTGGCAAGCAGATCCCTGCTGCTTCAGCTGAAGCAGGAGGGAGGAAGAGATGGTGAGCCAGTTCTCCAAAATGCTGACTGTTTTCTGCATTCAAGGAATTAGAAAAACCAGTGAGAATCCGCAAGTGGGTTCTACCCAGTGAGATGGCTGCAGAGACACAGAAGGAAAAGATAAGGGGCCATCCTCAACTTCTGAGGGCTGATTCACCAACAGGCAGAAACACGGTATTGGAGACACACAGGAAGCACGTGAACTCTTATTTCCTAGAAAGAAACATTAATGGTCGGAGTACTTTCAGCTCAAGGTGCTGGGTGTGTATGCTTATTTCTTTTTACTCAAATCTCACTGAAATGCCAGAAGACATTAAAAAGGTCCAAACCCACAGCACACAAAAAATACAAGAGAGGAAACAGACCTCCAGACATTGGTATTTGGAATCCTCCTCACAAAGTGCCTGGGTCACCACCCGATCCCTTGCTGGAAAGCCGGGAAGCCGACAAGCTGCACCTAAAGACACAGAGCTTCCAGTCAGCTTTTTAGGACTTCACATTTAGATGGACAACCAAAGATCATCAGGCATTTGTAAAAAATCTCTCATAGAAAAGATAATAACCAAACAAGCAAATAGAGAAAAGTAACTCTGAAGAAACACAATTGAGAAAGAACGAAGAGAACTTAAAAAAAATGCACTCCCCATAATTAAATATCCTTAAAGAGATAAGAAGTAACGTTATGTGAGGTATCCTTAGAGAGACAGGAGGGGATATGACATGGATGTGCTCCTGGGATTTAAAATATGATAAAAATGACGTATTTAATAAGTGAGTTAGAGGACAACACTGAGGAAGATAATGTGGAAGATAGGTTTCTCAGGAATATGATAAAATAAAATAAAAGAGAAAATAGGAAAGAGGATGGAACTGGAGAACCAGTTCAAGATGTCAGTATTTGACTAGATTGAGCCCTAAAGAAAGAAGAGAGAAACTGGAGGAGAGGAAACTGTGAAAGAAATAATACAAGAGAAGATTTGCAGAAATAATACAAAATAATTTCCAGGTCAGGAACTTCTGGATTTAAAGGCTCAGAAAAATGAAGGAACAGAGTTTGACTATAAGGTACATCCTCAAGTAATTTCAGAGCACCAGGGATACAGAGAAAGGCTTAAAATCATCTTAGGAGAATAAGCAGGTTATGTAAAACATATCAGGAACCAGAGTGGCATGGAACTTATCAGCAGAAGCCCTGGAAGAAGGAAGACAGCATTTCCAGAATTCTAGGACAGATACATTTGAATCTAGAATCCCATATTCTGCCAAACCACCGATCAACATTGAAGGTAGAGGACATTTGCAGACGTACAAATTCTTACAAATTAATCTCCTTTGCATGATGTTCAGAGTGCTACTGGGTGCGTGATCCACAGAATGGAGACTGCAAATCAAGGAAGAGGAGAACATCAAGTCAGTGTGGGGAGAGGCACCACAGGAGAGGGGGCAAAGGGGGTTCCTGATGATGGGGATGAGGAGTTTCAGCATTGCAGCTGGTTGGTAAGTCTAGAGAGCACCAGGTAAAATTTGAGCAGAAGGTTGGAAATCTCTGGTAGGAATGTCTCCAAGAAAACTACTGGAACTGGTATGTTATCTGATATGTTTGATGACATTGAGTTGTTTCATATCATCCACAGGAGGAAGCTGATGTATAAAATAGAAAATGGAAATACCAAGAAATAAGAATATACTAATATTATTTAGAAATAAGCAATCAGAAGACAATGTTCAAAGAGCTGAAATTGGTTGTCTCTGGGAAGCCAGGGTTGGGGTGCAGTGGTAATGGTCCTGAGGGCTGATAAGTCTGTAGTTCTGTTTAAAATGATGTGTCTGTATTATTTTGAAAAATATTATTTTGAAACTGCTGATATTTGTCAGTTTTGGCTTATGAAAATGGCAATTACACATGGTTCAACTTAAAATAGAAATGTGAAAGAACCATTAACAACAATACACACATATCATATTTATTAGTTCTATAGTATCATGAAAATCAAGAATTTTTCATCAAGATAGAAAAAGGAAAACAAAATTATAAACACTTTTGTATAATCGGTGGATGGAAACACTTCAGTTATACCATCTCTACACTTCTAGTGTTCTGCATGTCTGCACGTGAATCGTTTCTTGGTGACAGTGCCGCATTTCCCCTCTAGCTGTCTAAAATTCCAGCCATGGTTGGTTGTGGTTTCTTTCTTGATAAATGGTTATTTGAAAACCATACCAAAACACTTGTCTTGCTTTTTCATTCCTTGGCATCTTTTGATCTATCTGTATCTGTCTTTTGAATCCCTTTCCCAAACATCTTCTCTTTTCTCACTTGGTTCAGATCTCCGGGCAGCGATTGGACAGGATTCATGCTGTGTTAGGGTTAGGGGAGATGCAGTGGTCACTCTACAGTGCTGGTTCTGGACCTTAGCGCACAAACACCTCTACCCTGGGAACTGCTTCCTGATGCGCTGGGTGAGCCCATGGAAACTGCATACCCTGCAGGGTATACCTCTTTAGCCACAGTTGACTGGGACAGGGATGGTACCTAACTCAAGCTATTCCATATTAGATTCTCTTCCCCAGCAATCTGGAATTGAACTGAAGAGAGGGCAGCCACTTATTTTATTTCCTTTTGGAGCTGGAACAAGACACCTTAGGAGGCGTGGGTTACACAGCCTGCCCTTGGGCTAAGAATTAGGAAATGCCAGTCTGCAGAAATAGGACAGGTAAGCAGATTTGCAGAGAGAATCAGAGATGAGAGGTGGAGTTGAAATAGTGATGATTTCCAGTTCCACCTTCCAGTTCTTTCCTGCGATGGGCTGCATTTTTTCTCTTGGTTTCTGTAAAACAGCTTAGCGGTCTTAAAATAAATAAAACCTCCCCCTCGCTTTCCTTGGCTTAAACTAATTTGAGTAGGATACAGTTACTTGCGACCAAAAGAATACTAATGGGGGCATGTTAATCTCTATGATTTTATAATTCAGTGACACATAGGACTGCTTATGATTTCAGGGATGGGGAATGTGAGAACCAGAGCCCTTGGCAATGGCGAAGCTAGGGGAGGGACTTGAAGGAGTTCTGGGTAGAGTGCATTATATTGGACTTAGTGAATATGATAAGGAACCCCCCTACTTCATAAGCATACCTGCAGGGAGATGGGGGAAGCTTGACTGGATAAATATTTTTTTCCTTCAGTTTTGATGTTTGTATTTGAAGTGGAGCAGATAGTTAAAAACCCTAAATATATCCAGCTGGTATTTAACTGTGGTAACAGGAGACTCCTTTTTTGAGGAAGATTTTTCTTTCTGGTCTTTAGTGTGTGCAGTGTGGAATCCATTCTAGAAAGCTCCTGTCTATATTAAATCCTTCTCATGCTCAGTATTTTTCTTCCTTCTTTCTGCTCTTTCTGACCTGATATGATGTCATTTGGGCTGTATTAAACATTTTTTTTTGAAAAAGAGTGAACATTATACATTTCATCCAAAAAATGCTATTTCTAGGTCTACAATTCATCTCTGCCACAGCATTTTCCTGGTTCCTAAAGGACTCTGGTACAGACATACCTTCTCCCCCTCCTCCCTTTCACCTTGGATTCAGCACTAAAAAATGTAAAAGACGTTAATAAGGCAGGAGGTGCTTTATGCCACAGGGTATAGATGATACTATTGGAAATGAGGAATCTTCTTCCTGAATGTTGTCAATTTGTTACTTTTCTGAGTCTGCTGGTGGCAGCTCAGCATGGGGCCCCCGTTATCTCCCAGCCCAAGCAGCTGGCTTTGGGCGCAAGTCTGGACTAGGAGAGATTGCTTCTTGGCCCCAGTGGGGCATTTCACCATTTTCTTTTCCTTGAGAAACTTTAAAAACCCATCTAGGCTACACTACCTGTGTACTTCATTTAGAGCAGTGGTCATGTGACTTGGTTCAGGAAAGGCAGCCGCCAGACACCCTGCTGTGGGCTGGGGTCTTGGGACACAGGGTGCCCTGGGCCTTCCAGTCAGGCCAGCTTGGCTCAACCAACACTTACCTGACACCTACTGTATGGGAGCAATTACGTTAGGCTTGGGGGCACAGTGGTCAGTAAGAGGTGGTCTATGCCCTCCAGGAGCTCACGGTTTAGAGATGAAGATGAAGTAAACGAATATCTGATGTATAATGGGTAAAGTCAGAAAGAGAAGGGGGGGCGCCTGGGTGGCTCAGTCATTAAGCGTCTGCCTTCGGCTCAGGTCATGATCCCAGGGTCCTGGGATCAAGCCCCGCATCGGGCTCCCTGCTCGGTGGGAAGCCTGCTTCTGACTTTCCCACTCCTCCTGCCTGTGTTCCCTCTCTCACTGTGTCTCTCCCTATCAAATAAATAAAATCTTAAAAAAAAAAAAAGAGAAGGGAATACAGGAGCAGGAGGAGGAGGCATCGACAGCTGGTATAGAAGGGGGAGGGATGGAATATGGAGGAAGGCAGTCATCTGGTCTGAGTCTCAAGGAACAAGCTGAAGAAGCCAGGATTAAAAGTGGAGGAAAAGCATTAGAGGCAGAGGTGACAGCCTGAACGAATCATGGAAGTATGAAACCGAGAGGCCCATTTGGGAGACAAGTAGAATGAGGGCCAGAGTGTCGAAGACAGATGGGGGAATATAGAAGACAGGGCTGGGGAGGTAAGTGGGGCCCAGCTGGTTGTGTGCTGTGTTGCTGGGGAGGGCACTGGCCTTTCTTTTATATGTGTTGGGGAGCCATCAACATAGGGGCATGCCTCGAAAAGGTGGAGGGTCTGAGCCTGCACTCTGAGGGGTGAGGCTCAGGCCCAGAATCTCTGGGAAGGAGCTGGTGGTAGGGGAAGACTTGAGGGCTGGCAGCAGGATGCTGGACACCTTCAAGTGCTGAGGGTCTTGGTAGAACCAGTGGGTACACAGTCCTTGAGGGCCCTGGATCTGCAGTCTGCCCTGTGAGGTCAAGCCCAAAGATTGAGGCAGATAATGAGGGTCAGAATAAGTCTACATAGGTCAAAATTGCCCAAAAGCCAGAGGCCCACTCAGCAGCTGGTACAAAAGTTGTGACCCCTGCCTCTTTACCATCTGCTCCTAACCACCTCTCTCCTGTTTAGCTAGCTTTAGGCAATTTCAAGTTTCCAGTCAAAGGTCCATTCCTACTTTACTAGAGGTGACTGACAGGAACCATGCTGAATTGTCAGGCTGCTGATACCCTTCCTGTCCATAGATATGGTAGCTTGGGCCAGGGTGTGGCAATGGAGGGCAGTAGAGAGATTGAGATGTATTTTGTAGGTTGACACAACAGGACTTGTTTATAGGTTAGAGCAAGAAGGCATTTCAGGACTGTCAGGTTCCTGGCTGTCAGCTACTAGAGGATGGTGGTAGCAAGTCCTTAAATGGTGTATTTACTTGCTAGGGCTGCTGTAACAAAACTCCAAAGACTAGGTGGTTTAAACAACAGAAATTTATTTTCTCATAGTTCCAGAGGCTGAGTAATCAAGATCAAGGTGTTAGCAGGGTTGGTTTCTTCTGAGGGAAGAATCTGCTCCCGGCCTCTCCTTGCTTTGTAGGTGGCCATATACTCCTGTGTCTTCATGTTGTCTTTCCTTTGTAAGTGTTGGTGTCCCCATTTCCTCTTCTTGTGAAGATACCAGTCATATTGGATTAGGCCCACCCTAATAATCTCACTTTAATTTAATTTTCTTTTTAAAAATCCTAACTCCAGGGGTGCCTGGGTGGCACAGTCAGTTAAGTGTCTGCCTTTGGCTCAGGTCATAATCCCAGGGTCCTAGGATCAAGCCCCACATCAGGCTCCCTGCTCAGCAGAGAGCCTGCTTCTTTCTCTCTCTCTGCTGCTTCCCCTGCTTGTACTCTCTCTCTCTCTCTCAAATAAATAAATAAATAAATAAATAAAATCTTAAAAAAAATCCTATCTCCAAACATGGTCACATTTGGAGGTACTGGGCATTAGGACTTCAATATAAGAACCTGATGGGAGTGGTGCACAGTTCAGCCCATAACAGTGGAGATGATCAGAAACTCAAGAGTTTAGTAAGGCATATATTAATTTTGAGATTCTTATAATATACAAGAGTGAAAATATCAGAGGCACCTGGGTGGCTCAGTCAGTTGAACGTTCATCTTCAGCTCAAGTCATGATTCCAGGGTTCTGGGATTGAGCCCTGCATTGGGCTCCCTGCTCAGCGGGGAGCCTGCTTCTCCCTCTCCCTCTGCCTGCCACTCCCCCTGATTGTGCTCACTCTCTCAAATAAATAAAATCTTAAAAAAAAGAAAATGTCAGGTAAGTAGTTGTATATGCAGAATCTGCAGCTTTGAGGTAAGGTCTGGGTTGCAGAGACAAATTTAGAAACTGCTGGCAAATTTAAAATTTATTTAAAGCCATGAAAATTGGCACTGTGTGTGTGTATGAGGGCCCTTACATACAAGGAACAAAGAATCTAAAAGTTGAATCCCATGGAAGTCCACAGAAACTTTTCCCTCTACAAGGCTATGGTCCACGTCTTCAGGCCTGCCATGTAGTCTGTTCTCAAGGTCAGTTATAACGTAGGAATTAGCTCAAAAAGAATTGTAGAGTACCTCCCCCATTGCAAATAGAGATTTATTTTTAAAAAGAAGCCTCACTATATGTTATCATCATGAATGTAACACATGCTTATTACTAAAAAAAATCCCTACAAATTAAATGGTATGAAAAAGGAGAGTGAAAAAATTATCTCATTTTGGACACTTCATATTCTCTTACTTTCATTCCTTATTACAGGATCAACCACACAGATGGCTTCATACAGATCTGACTTCCTTCCTTTGACAGCACCTTGGCTCAAGCAACATCCTGAGTATTCCTTTTGCTATAGAAGCCTTGGGGCTTCTATGTATGTACACAAGACTGATGAAAAGTAGAAATAAGTTAAAAAGAATGAGATCATTTTTTCTCTCTTTATTGAGGTATAGTTGATACACAACAGTGTGTAAGTTTAAGGTATACAACATGGTGATTTGATCAACTTAAATAATGTGGAATGATTGCCACATTAGGATTAGTTAACACCTCCATCCCCTTACATGATTACCATTTCTCTTTTTGTGGTGAGACTATTTAAGCTTACTCTTTTAGCAGCTTTCAGTACAGGATATGGTGCTGCTAACTATAGCCACCATGCTGTACACTAGATCCCAAGAGCATATTCATCATACAACTGTAAGTTTGTACCCTTTGACCAACATCTCTTCATTCTCCCCCAGCCCACAGTCCCTGGCAACCACCATTCTAATCTCTGTTTCTATGGGCTTGGCTTTTTCGGGTTCTATGTCTAAGTGAGAACATACAGTATTTGTCATTCTGTCTCTGATTTGTTTCAGTTAGCATGTTGCTGTCAAGGTTGATCCATGTAGCAAATGGCAGGATTTTCTTCTTTCTCAAGGCTGAGTTTTATGTCTCTACTATTTCTGTGTATCTCTCTCTCTCTCTAGACCTAGAGATCTAGCTAGATTGATGGAGAGATAGAGATAGATCTAGAAAGATAGATAGGTAGATAGGGATAGAGACAAAATCTTTATCGGTTCATCTTTACATGAACACTTAGGTTGTTTCTGTGTCTTGGCTATTGTGATAATGTTGTAATGAATACGGGAGT